>PVIH01007433.1:0-100420 GCA_004025045.1 Sigmodon hispidus | reverse complement strand
AGTATTGTTCTTTCAAGGTCTAAAAAATATTGTGTCGGGATTTTGATGGGCAGTGCATTGAATCTGTAGAGTGCCTTTGGGAGAATGGCCATTTTTACTATGTTGATCCTACCAATCCAGGAACATGGGAGAGCTTTCCATTTTCTGATATCCTCTTCAATTTCTTTCTTCAATGATTTAAAATTTTTGTCAAATAGGTTTGTTACTTCTTTGGTTATAGTTAGGGTTAGGGTTAGGGTTAGGGTTAGGGTCTCTTCTATGTTTTTCTTCAAAAAGCGATGAAAATAACAGAAGGTAGCATAAAAAAAGCCGAATTTCTCTATTCATTCCGTAGTATTGGAGCCAGTATTTTTACCATCACAGGCTACAATTTTCACTTTATCCACTTTAATAAGTTCTGTCACCTCTCTGAATTCAACATCATTCAATACAAAAGTCCAAACATTATCGCAGAATCTGTATGTATTTAGAGAGCCCCTGAAATTGACTCTGTTCCTGACTCTCTGAGCCAATGCTGAATTTATAGCTTTATCAAACTGAAGTAGAACTTGAAGGGCAAGCTGGGGGGTGATCTGTTGAGACTGTATGAGCTCATCAAGGCTCTCTTGTAGACTGTTTCCCAAAGTCGTATTTCTGTATAACTGGTATGCCATGGCTTAAAATGAAGCAATTACTTTTTCTTCAGGCTTGCATTGATGTCCTGAGAGCAGGCGCTTCCGCCGCGGCGCTAGCAGAGGCGGGCAGAGCGCCCGCTGCGACCACCTCCTCCGGCTCCTGAAATTCTAATATTGAACAGCGAGGTATATTATTTCTAAGTTGGAGAATTCCTTTTTTATGACTTTGAAATAATTAGAAGTTAATTTCCATTTTCTTAATAACTATAAAGTATTGCATTTTTGTGGTTAGATACAAATATTAAAATATTTGCATGCAAAATTAAAACATTCAGATTTCATGTAACTTGCCTGTCATTGAGATTGCACCACAAGCTTTTTATTTTATTTGGTTTGGTTGATTTTCTTCTTCAACTTCATGGATTAAAAATTCTCATTTTCTTGTTTGTGATGCTGGGGAATCTTGGTAAGTAATTTTTCTACCACTGGACCTTCATTTATGAAACTTTTAAACCTCTTAAAAGTGAATAGAATTTTTTGTAGAAAAAATTATCATTAATCTCATAATCTTAAGAGGAAAAATTAAAGACTGTTTTATTTAAATTGAGAACATTTCTGGGTCACTTAAATAATAAGGAAAACGAATTCCCCAAAGAGCTGCTGAAGATAACACCCTCTCTAAAAACTAGGATTGTTTTACTTTCCTCCTTTTATATGACCAGGGAAAGAGGATAAAGAGGTACATCTTCATACTCAAACCCTGAAGGGAGAGGCCTCCTGAGTTATTTTTATCAATCTATTAACATCTGCTTTCTGATTTTTCATCAGCTAAAATGTTTAAATTATCATTAAATGTCATAATCAATGTGGAAATAGATATTTCGATTTAAGAGATTTTCCCTAAAATGAGCTACTAATTAGTTTAAATGTCTCAAAAAGATTAGCTAATTTTAGGTATTGCTTTTTATGCAGTTATTCTTTGCCCTATCTCAAAAAAAAAAAAAAAAAAAAGACAAAATCACTAGGAAATGAGATCAGTTTAGGTGTCCATTGACTGACAAAGAGATAGTGGTAATGTGGATTATATATTAACATATGCAATGGAATTTATTCAGCTGTAAAGAAAAATTAAATTATAAAACTTTTAGGTAAATGAATAGACTTGGAAATATACTGAGATAATCCAGACACAAAAAGATAATTCTAATACATTTTCTATCTATCTCTCTCTCTCCCTTTTTTCCTGCCCTCTCACCCCCAACCCCCAATTTCTTAAGACAGCATCTCACTATGCTGCCTTGGCTGGCCTAGAATTTATTAGATAGACCAGGCTAGTTTCAGACTCATGGCATCTGCCTGTCTCTGGTTCCCACTGAGATTAAAGGTGCGCACCGCCACACTCAGCTCCCATGTGTTTTCTTTCACCTGTGTATCCTAACTTCGCATTCCAAAGCACTCTGTTTGCTTACTTTGAAATGTATGTAGAGATCTGGAAGTGAGGAAGGGGTGAGAGTGTCAGAGGGGAGGTCTTAAGGGGAGATTGGAAATGGTATAATGCAACACATGAGATATAAAAACAGAGGTGGGAAATACTGGAGTGATAGAGTTTAAATGGGAATGAGGTGGGGGGATGAGAAATAGAGGAATTTGGGGGAAGAGTGACTAAAACTAAAGAGTAATATGGAAATCTACTATTTATATCCTATTTACAAACATAATTTGAAAGAGTTTGAACCAAGGTACCCTGCATGTGTTCCAGAAGCTATAGGGTATTAAATAAAAATCTCAGCGTCAGATGTAGGATACCTCTGTGGTAGTTTGAATGAAAACAGACCCCATAGATCCACTGGGAGATGTGGCCTTGTTGGAGTAAGTGTGGCCTTGTTGGAGAAAGGTGTCATTGGGAGCAAATTTTGAGGTTTTAGAAGCTCAAGCCAAACCCAGTGTTGCCTTCTTCCTGCTGCCTGCAGATCTAGGTATAGAACTCTCCCCAGGGCCATGCCTGCTGATAATGGACTAAATCTCTGAACTATAAGACAGTCCCAATAAAATATGTTTCTTTATAAGAGTTGCTATCGCCATGTTGTCTTCTCACAACAATAAAGCTCTAATTAAGACAACTGGCCTAGGAGCTCTTGTCCAGGAAGGCCACAGAGGTCTCCAAAGCTACAGAGATTACTGACCCTTTCTTGCCTTCCAGAATTAGATGGTAGGACTCCATTGAAGAAAACAACACACAATTCTGTTGTAAAACCCCAAGAAACCAGAAATGAACTACTAGCTTTCTCTTGCCTAGCTAGCTTTCATAGTGCTGGAAGTTTCTATGTAGGAAGCTGAGGGAGAAAACTCCACAATCATCTTTCCAAGCTTTGGATCTTGCATGTACATTACAAATGTGTAAGGCAAGATATACCAACTGGTGCAATAGTGGCACAAATTTTATCAGAGAACCAAGTGATTTCTGATTGGATCCACAGAGGGCTGCTAATACTAACCCAAGATAAGATAAGCCTCTGGACCTGCACTATTTCAACCTCTCCACACCACTCTAATTCAATTCAGTCTTTGCTTTTTTCCAGGAATTCTCATTCACAACACATTTGTTCAGAATCAGGACCACAGACTCCTACATATACATCTAGCTACATCACCCTAATGCATACCATTGCAAAACCATTTCAAGATGGCAATTAGAGTTTAAATATTTTTAAAAGGATAATGTTCAAATTTATCCTTTAATATATAGCTAAGACCTTTAACTCCTACCAATCACTTGGTACACTAATTATTATCACTTGGGCAGTTCTAGTTCACTTGGCCTTTCAAATTTATTCTTGGAATACATGAAAGAAAATCATTTTATTCACAAGCATTTTAATTTATCTCTAAATATGAAACACTTGTATTATTTTACCTGTTATTTTTGGTGAATATGCATATATCATTATTTCATTGCTATTATTTAATCCAATATTGAAATAACAATAAAAATGTCTTATGAGGCTTCAGCCCTACACAAAGGGCTGCAGGCAACTAAGAAGAGCTGAGAGAGAGAGAGACATGGTCTCCCCAGGGAAGACCACACATTTGGTTAGCCAGGAAACATACACATACAAGTAATATTATACAGACCGTGCAGGCTATATTCATATACTGAAGCAACACACACACACACACACACACATACAAAGGTTATGAATTTGAGACAGGGAGCTGAAGAGGAGAAAAGGGGATGTGACATAATTATATTATGATCTCAAAAGATAAAAATCTATGAAAAAACATCAGTGTATGAGAACAGTAGTTTAGACCACTGGCTATAGCAAAGAGGGAAGAAATGGTTATGTCTGTCTGCTTGCTTTTACTCCAAACACACAGCAAACCATATCCTTTTTGTTGTACATTTATCTCAATGAGCAAATATGTTTCATGGCTTATTAGAATATCTGAGGCTAGATAAAACCTCCCAAGCCCATGCTATATGAAGCATATACTATTCTGGATCCTCATTTGAAAGTTTTCATGTTAGGTTGTAAAAAATCTAGGTCATAAATGCAAGTATTTCTCTACACATTCTTAAACCAGATGGCAATAAAATAGTCAATGAGTAACTCAGGTTTCACAGTTCACGAGAAACATTTCCGGAATTAAAGTTGTTGTTGGTGGTGGGTTTTTGGACCCCGCCCCAGCCCCTCATAAAGCTAAAAGTATACTGAGGAAGAAACAGAGCCTGGACCACTGTCTTTATCTGAAATGCTTTTCACAAACTCTCAGGCTGTCTCTAAATCCCTAAGTAGTTTTCTTTTTTATTATGGCAACTGTAAAGTTTACATGCAAGTACACAAACACTTAAAAACTTGTCATTTAAAAATAGAAATAAGATGTAAAAAAAACATTCTCTTCTTTCATTGAGATGGGGTCTTCCTATTTTATCTGGGACTTTCTATCCTTCTGTGTGGCCTTGTCTGTGCAGGGCTCACAGGACTATGCCATCCCACCTGACATGTTCTAAAACCTTTACTATTATTTTATTTTGTGTTTTGTTATGATTTTGAATCTCAGGTCCACAGAACAGAATTGGTACTATCCTTTAGTTTGTGGTCTTTTATAATTTTTATTTTGGTTTTCATCCTGAGGATGGAACCTAGACCCTCATGTATGTTAGTCAACTACTCTACCAGATAGATATCTTTTTATTTTGACCAAAGTTTCTGTAAGTTGCCCAAGCTGGTTTTGAACTTTTGACATTCCTTCCTTGGCATCATAAGCCTCTGGGTTCACAGGACTGAGTCATCAGTCTTGGCACTTTTGTGTGGTTCACATTTATTATTGACCTGTGCTCCTTCCTGCTCTTATGTTTGATTACATAGGAGCTTCATTTGCTCCTTCATTAAGGCTCCTTCCTATCCTCACCAAGCACCCGCTCACATTCAGTCCATATACATACATCCTTCCATATTACATTTCAAATGTTTCAAGAGATTTGCAAACATGTAAATCCATGACATTTGCTTTTATTAATGTAAGCATGTTTTTCATTGCTCTGTTTTATTTGACATTATAATTTTGAAACCTGCCTGTGGTGCCATTTCTTTCATGATGTTTTTGCCCCTGACTTTGTCTTTCTTCTTACAAGCATCCTCCCCTGGCACTGTAATCATACATTTTCTTATTCTCCATGGTTGCAATCAATTTCTTTGTCTGTCTTTGGGGAGCAAGTTCCCACATAGTTTGAGTTAGATTCCAACTCATAATGTAAATGAAGGTTGTCATGAATTTCTGTTCCTGCTGCCTTCACCTCTGGAGTGATAGATTAGTTCTGTATGGGTATGAAGTGCTGGGGACTGAACCCAGGTTTTTATGCATACTAGGCAATCATTTTATCAGCTGAGCTATATTCCAGCTCTGCTTTCAATTTCTTATCACAAATATGCTCTGGCAAGTATTATTGTCCATGTCTTCTGGTGTAGCTATAAAGAGCATTCAGGAAGCACTCCTACACAAAGAGAATTTGAAAACACAAATGTTAGTTAAAGTATTAATATATGCCTACAATGTTCACTGAATATTGTCAGACTGCTTTCCAAATTGCTCCATCATGCCCGATCTGCCTCCAGCTCCTTCCTTTCCCCACATTCTCACTGGGTTCTGAGGTTCTAAACTAGAATCTTTCCAATTGTAAGTAAACTTATTGTTATAAAATAGTGTGACACTCATAGCAGTTGTAATGTTTGGGCTTGGGCTTTAAGCAATCTGATTGGGCTCAGGTTGTAAGTCTACATTTAGTGTTTATGCAATTCTTCTCTTGGCCTGTAGTCTGTATCACAGACAAATGCACAACTCAGAGTTGCTATAAGAATCAGAACTGTGTTTAAAAGAGTTTGGAATAATCCTGTTGATATTAAGCACATAGTTGTTGCCTGTCACATTCTTCCTTTTATTAATGAATACCTTTTGTTGGCTTGTTTTGAGACAGAGTCTCACTATATAGCCTTGGCTAACCTGGAACCCTATTTAGATCAGGCTTGCCTCAGACTCACAGAGATCTACCTGCCTCTGCCTCCCAAGTGCTGTGATCAAAGGCATGTATAGTCATTGGTTTAGGTGTGATGATCAGTTATAAAGTGTTTAACATTTCTTTTAAATCTGCAATATAATTTGCAGCTGCATACTAATGTGTAAACAAATGCTGAGATAATACTACATCTCAGAGGGGCAGATGATATCAATGATAAAACTTGATCTTCAATTCATTCTTAGATTCTTGTGGAAAAATATATGAGCACTGGTAAGTTTTGTGAAATAAAGCAAAAAACCCAGAACCAACCAAACAACAACAAAACAATGAGAATGTGCCAGATCAAGGGGAGATATAGCTGTGGTGATATATATTAATAAGATTAGTCTGGAATATCAGAGAGTCAACCACAGAGTCAAGCCTGACCCACACCTTTAATCCTAGCTTTAGGAATGCGAAAGAAGAGAGCTGAGTGGAGGAAGAGAAGGGAGGGAGGTTTTTCAGTGTTGTGTCCCCCTCCCCTTTTGGGTGGGACTTGGCTGTGGTTTGTTTTTCTATCTCTATGATATTACAGCTTTTCCCCAATATCTGGCTCCAGGTTATTATAATACCAAATAGAATTTGTGCAATATATAACAGTTTATATTGAAAGTTACAGAGTAATAATTTTATATGTGAAAAATGCTATGCTTCAATTCAGTCTCTGTACAAGGATTATTAAACATGTCATACTAAAGAATGTGATTATCAGTTTGGACAAAGATTAAATTGTTATATGACATGATAGTGCAAATAGTGTCTCACATGGGGCAAAAGTACAAAGAGGAAAAAAGAGCTACCATTTTTAGAACAGAGCAGCTAGGAATGCTATTATACCAAGATCAAGAAGGCTTCCTAGGGAAAAAATAGAAAAACAAATGGTACATCTGTAAGCCACATGAATGGAAAATTTAATTTTTATTATATATAACTATAATAAGAATACTTAATTTATAAAACACACATATAAGCAGCATAATATTAAATTCCTAGGAGAAATAGGAGTAGACAACAAATCAATAGAATGATGTTCAATTGATTATACTCACTAGTAATCAATTCAACTTCTAAAAGATGAGTTGATTTTTATATGTATCAGACTGGAAAAGATTTTTTCAAATGAAAGTCACTTAGACTTTAGTAACCAAGTATGGAAACATGGCCATTGTTATATTTATTTGGAGAATGTAATTTTACAATATTTTAAAACCTTAGCCAAACTCATGCCTAGCATTCTACACTCAGGAGACGGAGGCTGGGGGACCAGCTCTTCAGGGTCTTCCTTGGTCTCACAGTGAGTTTGAGGCCAGCCTGAACTGCACGAGATCTTGTCTCAAAACTCCACAAAGAAATCCCAAAACTTTTTTAAAATGTAGAATTAGCATGCTTGTAGTCACTCATGCAGAGGCTGAGGCAAGAGTATCAGGAGTTCAAAGACAGCTATATAGCAAAAGCCTGACTCAAGAAACAGAACCAACAATTAGCCTAATAATTCTGTTTTTAGAAGTCTACTTTATAGAAAGAGCATTGTACACATGTAAAGAACAACATGTATGAAAATTTATTTCTTGAGATATTATTAAAAGAGATGCATTTTGAGGCAGCCAATGCACAAATAAGAAAATAGCATATTAATATAATGAAATATAAAGTCATTATATTCAATGAAGTAAATGTTTGCATGCATATCTAAAAGAATCTTCATAAATAACCATCATGTCTTTTCACGTATAATGGAAGCTAAATGTCAATATGCACGTCCTTTGGATTCAAATGCCTATGGGTAGATGTGAATATTCATGTTAATGTGAACAACATAAATGTATTGAGAACTGACTATTTGTTGGCGAGAACAATTTTAAGAACCTAATCGGCATACATTTAATTCCCGTAGCACCCCTATCGCCTGGTACTTTCAGTTTAGATCTCAACATTAGTGTCAGAGTCACTTTCTGGCAGCTACATGGCTGGAACTGGCAAACGGACTTCTTCACGAAAGTCCTGTGATTTCAGAGAAGTCATAGGCTAGACCCAGCAAACAGTTCACAGAAGTCACAGGCTAGACCTGGCAAACCGGGAGCCTGGGCAGGTGCCACCAGAACCTGTGCTCCAGCCACTCACACAGTGAAAGGATCATATCTGAATCGTCTCAAAACTTACAAAAACAATTACCAATTTGTTGAGAAAATACACTGAAATTTTAATAATGCAGTCTTTTAGACGTAGAATTTAGTTGACCTAAGATAGGCACTTCCTTCTTATAAAATACATTTGCTGAAGTACAAGATAATGATAAAAATGTAACTATAGACAACACAGTCACAAAGAATTAAGTTTTAATATATTTGTATATTATTGTACATATTTTATATTATATAATAAATGCTTATAATTATGCATAAATGCCTTTTATAATTTCATATTAAAAATTAGAGTCTTTTGGCTCTAAAAATTAATTATGCACAAATCATTTATGCACACCATCAGGCTTCCTAAAAAGAAAGATGAATTTATAAAGAAAATAATCTTATTGTTTTAAACCCCATTCACCCCAGAAAGGTCCAGGTGTTACAGGCCACACAGTTACCAATCAACACACAGGGTCATTTTGAGGCCTCAGTTTTTAAAATAATGTGGTCAGTGTTCATCCCAGGTTGTGTGTTTCTTACCTTGATTTTACCTGTATTTGGTAATTTCAATTTTGACTCCAATAAACCTGTGTGTGTTTATTTTTCTTATGATAAAATACCAAACAAAGGCACTTAAGAAATAAAAGATTTATTTTGGCTCGTAGTTCAAGAGTATAGATTGTCCTGGCAGGAAGCATGATGGCAGGGTCATTGTCATGGAGGAGAGCATGTCCACAGGGTTATCATCATGGAGAACATGACCACAGGGTTATCATCATGGAGGAGAGCATGGCCACAGGGTTACCGTCATGGAGGAGAGCATGGCCACAGGGTCACCGTCATGGAGGAGAGCATGGGGCAGAGGTTTAGGCAGCTGTTTGTAGTGAATTTGCAGACAGGAAACAAAAAGGGATGAATACTGGTACTCAGTCTTCTTTCTCCTTTTTATTCAGTCTAGGACCCAAGCCCATGGAGGGTGGGTCTTCCACCTCAATAAAGTCTAGCCCTTCATAGACATGTCCAGAAATTCCTGTCGAATTTTATTCTACATCCTCTCAATTTGACAACATTAACCCCAGAATGTGTAGGTACTGTAATAGTTAAAACAGTAATAGTAGTAATAACAAGCTTTTCACAGAAAGTTAAGATAAAAGATTCTCATCTGTAAACAACTGTCCCAGCATTCCAGTGACACAGAGCTCCTTTGGGAAAGTATCCTGCCCTACCATGAGTATGGGGTGTCCAGGAAGGGTTGCTGAATAGCGTGCTGAGAAGAGAAGGGCAGTGGAGATACAGAGAGGACAAGGGTTCTCCTCATTAGATATCAAAGAATAGATGGAATTTTCTGAAATATGTAAAACATCTCCATGATGATGACCCTGTGACCATGCTCTGACTGGTTCCCAGAAGCCCTGTGATTTCAGACAAGTCTGAAGACACAAGATAAGGGGGAAGCATAGTGTGACTGGAAGGCTCAGTGTAGACTCACCGGAAGGAATGATGACGTGGATGCAGCTGAAAGGGAATTTTCTAAAGGAAGTGACCTTTGGCTAACAGAAGTGAACCAAGCAACTTTGAAGAACAACCTTTGCTTTTGTTTAAGTGAATCAACTCATCTTATTTTGTAAGTATCTTAGTAAGTAAATGATTGTCTGGCCACGTTCAGCCTCCATCCTTTTCCACAATCACACACTCCTGACATTTAAATGTTGCTGACAGTTTTCTTGGAATTCTGAAGTGGTTTCTCATGAGCTGGTAAAGCCAAGGCTAGAGACCAGACATTGCATGTTAACTGTGATCATTGGTAGAGTCTGGAAAACTATATAAGAGAGAACAAGATGCTGCCACAGTGTCTACTTGACACTCCCAGGAAAGCATTGCTCTAACGCATTTGTATCTATTATTTGGGAGTCAAAAACTGGAGCTAGAACCCGAAAGACTTGGGAAAGAAGGGGAACCAGGAGCTTTCTACCTCTCTGATTCCTCCAACCACAAGGGTCTGAATCCTCTCTCAGCCCTGCCTTATCACTTCCTGTCTCCTCTCTCCAAAGTCCTCCAAACCTCCATGGTCAGCTAATGGCTGGCCCCGCCCTCTGACTCCATGGCTTTATTTGTCAGAATATAATCAAAATATCACACACCAAGCCAGTTATAAAACCTAGCACTGAAAGGATAAAGATGAATATTTTAAGTTATAAATCTCTGTGAAGATGAAACTGGTCCTCTGGTCCTGATTCTCAACCTTTGCTACCGTCACCAGTTCCCTGATAAGACGATAAGTAAACCTTGCAAGTCCCCACAATGTCATCTCTCAGGGCCAGGAACGGACTGAATGGCAGTAACAAAACACTTGACAAAATGGCAGCCGCCAAACAACTGTAATCTTCTGTGGGGTGCTGCTTTTAAAAACATCATTAATAAAGATTCATGAGGCTGCTAACGAATAAAAAAGGAGTATAACCACACTGCACTTTTGGCACCAACAAAACTTCCCCCTTAGTACAGAGCCATGAACTATGACTCTATAGTACCAGTCCTGTATTAATACTGAAGTACCCTGTTCATGAGGGGCAGTACTCAAGACGTTTACTGAAGCTTAAACACAGAAACCAAACCAAACCAAGACAAAAGAACTTAAAAGAAAAGACCCTTCTAGAGCCAGAGAAATGGCTCAGCAGGCAAAGGCGTTTGTCACCTGAAGGTACAGGCTTGACATGGTGAGCATGATCTGGGAGCCCAAGTAAAGGTGGGAAGAAAAAAGTGACTCCACAGAACTGTCTTCTGACCTCCATGTGCACACCAAACTATTCATGTCCTGCCCCGAGTAACAACAACAACAACAACAACACCCTCCCTAAACTTGTAAATTGTCTCCTTGGGATGGCTGGATAAAAATACACTCCCCTAGGGTGCATTTCCACTTGGCTGTCCAAGCTTTGCAAAGGGCTTTTGCTAATTATTAACAGTGTTTATTGACCATGAGCTTGGGTTTGACACACATAAGCTTTTAATCTTGACAACCCTCAAATCTCCAGAGCCCAGGTTCCATGTTTATGCCTGCAGATGGTTTGGCCAATAAAACCAATGAATCATTGCAGCTTAGCTGAAGGGCCAGTAAAATAAATGTATTTTAATTGCACTCATTTTATAATTTATAATAAAAAGAGAGTCATAAGTAACATTTGTAAAGCACCTTCGGCCCCAGTGAACTTTCCTGTCATTCACTTGTGCTTAGTTTCAACAACTGGGGCTGCTATGCAGTGAATAGCAATATGGAGATTGTCTCCACACACTGTACATCATAAGCAGTCTTACAGGTACGCTATAAAGATGTTTTCAGACTATAGAGAAAAGTCTATGAAATCTCCAGTATCTCACTTTGAAGTGGTAAGTTCCCTGGTTTTTGCTAAAAAAAAAAAAAAAAATTACTTTGTATTCTGTAACTTAAAAGCAACTATTATCACATTTCTGAGGTATAATAGGAGATCAAAACATTCTTGGAAGAAGAAATGAATGAGGAGAGACTAATGATTATATTTTTAGTAATTGATTAGACTATTTTGTGAGTAGATGTGATAAAATAAATACTGAGGCTTTATTGTATGGTTAAGAAGAGCATTATTAGATCTTCCAGGTCTTCCCTCCTTCCCCCAATCCTTCCTCCTTCCCCAGCCCTCTCTCCCTCCCTTCATCCCTCTGTCCCTCCCTTCTTCCCTTCTCCCCCCTCCCTTCCTCCCTCCCTCTCTCTTCTCCTTCTTCCTTCCTTTCTTTCTTGGAACTATTGACTTGTCTGTCCTTGAACTCAGAGATTTGCCTGATTCGACCTCCCAAGTACAGGGATCAAAGGTGAAAGCCAGCACTGCCCTGCTCAGCCAGCACAGTTTTTATGTCAACTGTGTGCAGGTGTTGGCCATCAAAAGAGGGCATCCTGTCTCTGGGAGCAGGAGTTGCAAGTGATTGTGAGCCAACCAGTAAAGGTCCTGGGAATAGGGCTTAAGTCCTCTGGGAAAGCAGCAAGTTCTCTTAACCATTGAATGCCTCCTCTGTTAGGTCGTTTGCATAATGGATAATTCTAGAAGAAAACCTTTACATAGTCTAGCCTTTTTTTCTTTTTTTTTTTTTCCCCTTTTCTGGTGCTGCTGACCTGTAATAGAATGTACTTTGCATTTGCAGGTGAATACATTTCTTCTTCTTTTTTTTCTTTTTAAGGTGTAGGGGCAGGCATAGTGATACACACCTTAAACCTAGCACTTGAGAGAGAGAGGTAGCTAGATCTTTATGAATTAGAGGCAGGTCTACGTGGTGAGTTCCAGGCCAACCAGAGCTATGTAAGAAGTCCTTGTCTCAAAAATTAAAAGAAGAGAGATAAAAAAAGAAAAGCAAAACAGAAATACCTTTTAAATCACATCCTGTTACTTGAGAAATGACAATCACTTGAAGCCAGTTTTTGACATTTTATTTTATGTGTGGGGTATTTTTGCACATCCATATATATGTGTACTACATGCCTGGCATCCGAAGAAAAGAGCCACTGGATCTCCTGGAATTAGAGTTCAGGTAGTTTTAAGGGTGCCACGTAGGTGCTGAGAGTTGAATCCAAGTCCTCTTGAAGAAGAACAGCCAATGCTCTTAACCACTGAGCCATCTGTCCAGCTCCAAGCCAGTTGCTTTTACTAACCCATTTTAACAATTCACAAAGTCTCAATTGCATTATTTGACATAGTTACTGTTTCGAGGATTAGATGATGTGTTATTTTCCACTTGGACGTCAACTCTCCAAAACACCAACCTTGAATTAGTCACAAGGCTCCAAATCCTAAACCTTTAACTTGTTTCCATTGGCTATTTCCTAGTGTGATATGCAAAATAAATACAGAATAATACAAAATCAACAGTTCAGTCAGACTGATCCAACATACGTTATGGTGATGCCAGGGAACATTGAGATGTGGATCTCTAGGTGGGCCTGTCACTTCCTGAGAGAAAAGGTGAGAGCAGAGAAGTAGGAACTAGAAATAGCTTTTTAGATCATAAAAAGCTGAAAAATGTGAATACATATACATGGACATACAGAGAGACGGGGAGGGACAGAGAGACACACAGAAAGACAGAGAGGGAGAGGAATCGAGACAGAGGCAGAGGCATATTTATCTTTCATTGTTCTGGTTAAAAGGGGGAAGCAGCTAATAAAGATTGCTGATGAGTAGCTCAGCATATAACAAAGGATATCATCAGAACAGGAAAATTCCCATTTCTTAGGACTCTCCAAATGCACAAAGGTCTGCATAGAAATGGAGGGGCTGAGAAACTGAAAGAGGTAGTTAATAAATGCAAAAAACAAATAAAAACTTGTTTCTGTCAGGTGTTTGGTCACAGCCATCACAGCTGGTCAATAAATACAAAAAAAAAAACAAATAAAAACACCTTCTTGTCAGGTGTTTGGTCACAGTATCACAGCAAGTTAACTAATAATATAGTTGGTATCAGAGCAAGGCTGTGCTAGCATGCATGATGAAACTTGTTTAAAGAGATTCACAATATTATTTTCGAAATCTAGACACAATTCACATGCCTGTGAATTTGGACAGACCAAATATAGTCATTTATTAGATAAAATACTATGTAGTCTATAAAAGAGACATCTCTATGAGCATGGAGTATTGGTATTCTCTCTGTGGTGTGTGTGTGTGTGTGTGTGTGTGTGTGTGTGTGTGTGTGTGTGTGTGTGTGTCTGTGTCTGTGTGCAAGCTCCTGCTGTTGCCAGGCAAAACATCAGGACATATACATCCCTGGAGTACTTCCAGAAGGCTTTATATCTTTCTTTCAAGCTTAAGGTATACATATGCACACAACAAGGGCTGGGATGTGGCTCACTTAGTCCGAGCATACATGAAGCCCTGGGTTTGATCCCTACCACCAAATAAACTTAGAGTGTGGTAGCACACACTCACAAATCATCACAGGTAGAGGGCCAGGAGTCCTAGCTCATCCTTGGCTAGACAGTGAGTTCAAGGTGAACATATGCTGCTACGTGTACTACACTAGAACCCATTTAAAAAGCAAAACCAACCAAACCAACCCTACAACAAAAAAGAACATATCTTCACAACATATACACTTATTTTAATAGAGACAGATTCAGAACAGTGCGTTACAATTTTTGTTTAAAAATTTAAAATAGCTATTTATGTATGTTCTTGTTGATTAAATAATTTCTTAAAAAAAAAAAAAAAGAACCCAGTAAACTAGAACTTAATTACCTTTGGGGAAGGCAGCTGGGAGAAGTGCAGATAAAATTTTCCTGCGCATTTTGTTTTTGTTCTTTGGTTTTGAGAAAGGATCTGACCATGTAGCCCTGGCTGGCCTGGAGCCCCAACTATTCTCCCTCCGCTGCCTGTATGTATATGTCCTGGGGCTCCAGACCAGCACACTGAGCTATTGAACAGATTTTGTGTTGCTTAATTTTTAACACCGTGTATTTCTTATTTTAGAATGTTCATTAAAAAGAAAATCTAATTGTGCCCTTACTACTAATGGCCTTCCAGGATATTCCACAGTTTGAGAAACAGTGAACAATTACATGAATTAAAAACAATCATCTCTAATCCTCTATGTAGTTTCTGATTTGAATTTTCAATAATAGAATTTTTTTTACTACATTAGTTTGTGAATGCAATAAAATGAATGCAAATTATTGTTTAGTGAGCAAAGCCAAGAAGAGTCGGTGAAACAACAAGAAACAAGTGCACTGAAGACAGGTAACAGGTAATTTAAAATGCAGGGCGGGTTTAAAATTAATCCTGAACAGCCCCCGCACTGAGCCTCCCCAGAGGGATGTTGATGTGTTTTGCAATGACTTTTGGCATCGCAGGCAGGTGGCACGTTACCACAGTTCCGAACGTCAAGGGATTAGCTGAGCCAGTATCATGCATAGTTTGTCAGATTTTTTATTTTTTCTAGTAAACCTGACTTACTGTTGTACATGGAGTTTTCAAACCTATCCAAAGAAAAGCTGTGGTCACCAGGAGTCTCGGAGAAGCTGTACAGCACCAATCAAAGTATCTAGTACATGTAGTCCAATTCTCCGCGCTTGCCAAAGTGACACAGTCAGTCATTCCAACCCCTAACGGGACGTGCTGTTTGTAAGTGGATGATTCTAGCTCCTACTCCCCCACCCCCGCCAGGGTGGAGGATCACAGGGTGAACCCGACCAGGGAAGGGACTAAAACGGTGAGACCAGCGTGCACCCGCCTGGGTGCTGCGCAAAGAACCAATTCATCTGTTGCCAGGAAAAGCATCTCTAACAGTATTTTTCCGAGGAGGAAGGAATTGCTCTGAGTTTTAGGCATCCAGGTCCCATCGGAGATGCACGTTCCCGCCTGGGGTCGGGCGTGGCTGTTGGCTGCCCTCTGGGCTCCGCCTCCGGTCCCGGCGAGTTTCATAAAAGCTGGGCGAGCAGGTTCGCTCTCACCCGGCTCTGCTTGGGCTCAAGGCGCGATCCGAGACCCCTGGGCTCTGTCAGCATCACGGGTACCATGGCGCAGGAGCTGCAGCACCCCGAGTTCGCACGCGCAGGCCGGCAGGCGGGACTGCAGGTGTGGAGGGTCGAGAAGCTGGAACTGGTGCCAGTGCCCCAGGGTGCCCATGGTGACTTCTACGTCGGAGACGCCTACCTGGTGTTGCACACGGCCAAGGCGAGCAAAGGCTTCTCCTACCGCCTGCACTTCTGGCTGGGTAAGTAGTGAGCAGCACAGGGCAGCCTAGGGTCCCGTCACCCGTGCAGGATGGGTGACACTCAGCTAGCACCCTCCTAGCCCCAGGTCAGCTCCTGGCAGGTTGTAAATCAGGTGAAGTGAGTCACTTAGGACCTTGACCAAGCCACTTCTTGGGGTTCATGCTCATTCTTCCGGCTTTTCCTCTTTATCCCAAACCCCATTTTATTCCTGGGCGGATGCCTGAGAGAAATTCGGATGCTGGCCAAGAACTGAGCACCCTCCGGCAATCCAGCAAGCGGGCAAGCGCAGTCCTGGTTTCCCAGGCAAGATGGAGATGAAGTCAAACAGGTTTGCTGCAGTTAGAGAGAAAACCCCACGCCCAGCTCCAAACATTTATTTATTTTTATTTGTTGCCTTGGGGCACGGGCTTAGAATTCTCTACTTGAGACTAGTTGCTTGAGCCGCTCCAAACCGTGATTCTTCCTGCACAACACTGCTTGTATGTTTGAGGAATGATGGAGCCATCATCTATTTTTTTTTTAATCGCCCTATATGGCTACTATATTTCTTTAGATAGGTTGTTTCGTTTAAAATCATTCATCCGTTTTGACAAGGCCACATTGTGGACTAGAACAGTTCCTTCAGCGAATGTAATTATTTTGAGCCGCCTTAGTGCCAGGCTTTGAGGACACTGGCTGTGTGTTCCACTTTCTCCACCTTCTACTTTTACCCGTAAACATCCTGAATGTTCAACCTCTCCCTGTGAGGTCTTGTGCCAGTAGGCACACCCCGCCTGACAACGTGGGGATAATTTGAGCCTTCTTTTCAAACTAGCCTGCCTCTTTATACTGCTGTTTATCTCAGTATATTTATTTATTCTTGAGCTCAGGGGGGAAAAAAACACAAAATCACACACTTTGAAAACCACAATTTAACTTTTTCCTCTAACATCTGAAAATTTCAAGAAATAGTAAAAACATTGAGAAGTGATTTCCTAAGCATTAACAGACGCCCGGAGCAGGCGTCTGAGACAGGAAACACAAAGTGCTGGGTGCTTGCTTGTGGTGCCTGAGCCGCCGACCCCTTGCTGTTTCTGCTTGGAATGGCACTCCAGTCATAACAGTGATTCATGAAACATCGACCCCAGGTAGAACAGCCTTCTACACTGAACTTGAGTCTGGAGTGGATGTGTCTGGTGTCAGCAGGGTGAGTTTAAAGGGGAGAAAACTCGCTCGCAAGCTCTGTTTGGCTTCAATGGAAGACTGCTCAATGAAGGCTCAGAGTCTAATTCTTTAACTCAGTAAATTATTTTTTACCCAAGCAGGCACCTTAAGTATTGTGCTCCTCCAGGTTCATAGATTCGCTTTAGCTGTTTCTGTGTGTTTGTTTGACACAGGGCCTTACAGCCAGGAGGGCCTAGAACTCTCTGGAACTTAAAATGTAGCTCAAATTGGCTTCTTTTGCTCTACCCCGATTCCATATCCTGAGTGTGTGGTTCACTTATACTCTTAATTATCCATTTAGTGCAAACCAATTTCACAATTATAATAGGACATAGTTTGGGCAGAAACAATCCATGAACTTAAAAGTCTTCAAAAACTAAAGCTTAAATTACAATTTAATTCATCTATAAATACAGGCTGCTCAGGAGCCTGTAAGTCACTTGAGGTAGATAGTATATGAAACTTTCCAGAAAAGTTATAACCCTAAAGGTGCAATAAAAAAAAAAAAAGATAAAACACTGGTAGAATACGCTTAATGACATGAAAGAGATTTTGGGTTCTGAATGATAGGGACAAGTTGCTTTGAGAGACATCAGGAAATGAAGGTAAAGGGGAGGAGGCTCCTGTGGCAAGACGACCATCAAAGGAAGAGGAGTCAGGGCACCCTCAGCATTCCCAGCAGCCTTTCCTATTTCCATTTCTGGCAGAGGAAGTTCTGTTGCTGCCTTTTTTATTGTCTACAGTGGCTGTCCCTTAAGCAAGCTTCTGCAGCAAGGGCCTTGGCCTGAGGGGATTTTGTTCCCCAGAGGCTCTGACTCAAAACCAAGGAAACTTATCTAAATATCAAGAAGATTCAACGGTTTAGGTGAAATTCTTCTGGCTCAGAGAGGCTGAAGGGCTAGTAGCTAAATTTCTCCCTTTGCTAGCTGGTGTCTTCCAAAAAGCCCAGAGTCCTTCTCCTCTCAGTCCCCACTAAAAACCCTTGCCACATGTGGCTCCTCCTTACCACTTCCTGTCAGCTACTTGCTGACTCAGCCTCCTGCTGACCGGTTAATTTTATCTAATCAAACACATCTTTAAATTGTTAACAAAAGCAGAAGGAAAGATGCAACACACTTTAAAATAATATTTCCCAACAAAGTTCCATCTGAGATCTGGATAGGGAAGAATTTACCCTGGTGAACTTAGTTAGAGGATGGTGGAAGCAAGTTCAGGACAAAGAATGCTTGACTTGATGATGGAATGGAGGAAGTCAGCTGGTGGAAGTTAAAGAGAGGCCTTGTGAGAGAGGGGTAGACCCAGCAGGAGGAAGCAAGGGGGTGGGAGGGGGGCAGGACTGGGAAGAGCTCATGAGCAGAAACAAGTAACTCTGGTCAAGTACAGATAAGGTTGACTGCATCTCTGTGGGCATCTCAGTTGTGTTCCTGTGTGAACGTCTGTGCTCCCTTATACTTCAGTATATTACACAATGCTGCACCACACTCAAATTTTATAAAACTGCTATTGGCTTCCACGTATTTTCAGCCGGTGCTACTCATCATGCCAAGGATGCTCCTTTTCTTCTAGTCCTAATGTGGCAAATCTTTAAAATCAGGAATGAGGACTAAGTAGGTCTAGTTGTGAGACCTCTCTTTAAATCTGTGTTTTGTTCATGAAATTGTCACATTTCCCAGTTTTAGGGGTTTTACATCACACATACAAGTATAACATACAAACACAAATAAAATATGAAGCAACACAGCACAGTGTGGCACAGCGGGCATCAGAAAATGGGCTTAGGGAAACAAGGGATGAGGTCACAAACAGAATTCACAGGGGACGTCAAATGAAGTCATGAGCAGAATCCAGACACAAGCACTTCTGAGGACCTGCTAGAATTTCACTATGATTCAATAGACTTTGATTCAGTTCTGCACATTAAAAAGGTTGATATTGGCTTCTTTAAGTCTTTTCAACCTTTGTAGGCCAGGACTTTGGTTGATTCACTCTGATATTCTCTGGTTCAGCATAGTGCATAAACATCTGCAGATGATATAGCATGGCCTAATTAACTTATTTCCATCTCATTCATTAACTTCATGCTTACCATTTAGACTCAACTAAAAAGAGTCATGTTTCAACTTCTCATATAACAATGTCTCTGTCAAATGCATCGCTTAAATATCTTTAATATCAACCTTGGCTTAAGTATCTCTCTTAAAGCATCTCTGTATGAAATTTACACCAAGATTTGCTATTGTGAGAGCTAGAAAGTTGGGCAAAGAATGACACCAGCATCTTTTCAGATTGCAGAATTGCATGTTAATTTTAAAAGTCTCTGTTAAAATACATTTGGCCACCGAAAGTTTACAAAGCTATTAGCATATAAGCTCCATTCTGGCTGCTGAAATTTTGCTTAAGAAGATCCTTGCTATATAGGTCACTGTGAACCCAGATGGAGAACTGTGAAGGAACTTGAATTTTCCTAGTCTAGGTAACCAGTTTCCATTTCTCAATTTTGATGAATTTCTATTGGGATTATTCAGAGAAATATTGTTACTGCCTCTAAACTTATTGCTCACTGGGGGAAAGTTATATATTGGGATCACCAAAGAATTACTACTAATAAGAATTGTAATAAGTGAATTTTTGTGGGGCTGAAGAGGTAGCTCAGTACTTGGTACTGCTTACTGCTGTTGCAGAGGACATGAGTTTTGCTTCCAGAACCCACACTGGTTGGCTCATACTGCCCATAATTTCAGCTCCAGAGGGTCCAGTATCTTCTTTTGGTCTCCTTGAGTACCCACACTCACATGCATGTACCACACACAAACAAACATGCAAATATTTTTTTAAATCTTCTTTAAAACATATATATTTTCATAAGAGCTTGCTCTTAGAGTTCTATAAACCTGTTTTGAAAGTCTTTTATAACCTCAAAAATTACTCCCAGTGATCATGACCTCCACAGTTCCATGGTATAAACTAGGTCTGTTTCATGGGGCTTCTTGAATGTCATTCATATAAAACACAAGTATTGTGTGGCCCATCGTAAGAGTACTATAAATATATTGGCATTAGCTTTATTATTAATTATAATTTTCATTCAGCTCAGATGTAGTGAGGGTTTTGAAGGCTTAGGGTTGTGGATGTGTTTTTTAATGAACCTGAGTCTTCTCAAAGCCTGTTTTGGTTCTGAACATCACATACTGTGTAGACATTAATGCTTACAAATTTGACATCAGCAAAGATGCCTGGGTGGATTCTATTTCATAGTTGTATGCTCTCTTAGATTCTATAGGATACACAACATTTCAGAGACATCAGCATGTCCATTCCTTTACTGTCTTTCCATCAGTGGTTATTTCACAGAACAAAAGTAAAGAGATAGTTAAGTGGAGGAAAGAGGATTGAAAATAGGGATGCACTGTGAAAAGGTTTATATGATCTGAAGAGAAACCAGAGTATGTTTATCTGCCAGGAGTGGATGCTGAACTAAGCCACATCGGGACCTTGGGACCTCCTGCCCTTGCTGGGGAGAAGAGAGAGTGACTGGGAGGGGTGGGAGAAGGAAGGGAGTTTGAACAAGGGGATACATGGATAAAAATTATGACTTTATTCATAATAAAAAAAGAAAATAGAGATGGGTAAACTTTTATTCATTTTCCTATCTTAATAATCATGAAGTTATTTAATTATGGCCTATAAGGTATTTCTCCCTGACGAACTGTAAGCTGAAGTGTGATGACAAGCCATTCCAAGGTGTCCCTGGAAGGGTGTTTCTGACCGTGTGACAGGAGTGCTTTCCCGAGTCTTGCCAGTGTATGTTGATTTTTCCCCAAGCAGATCTGTGTAGTAGTATTTTTTTTTAAAAAAAGAAACCGTAAAAAGCAGGAACATGAAAAAACTTTTAGTCATGAGCAAAATAACAGATCACGTGTTACTTTGACAAGGAGTCTTTCCTCAGCCAACTGCTGTCCTGAAACATGACAGAAACCGAAGTTTCTCTATGGTAACATGCCCACTAATACTGTCATTAGCCTCTCCTAGGGATGAATGAGCTCCCTAATTAGTTACCCAATACAAACTAGTCAGCCCTTAACCCACATACACACAAACAACAAGAATGGACTCAGCAGGATGTATCAATATATCTACACAATCTATATCTCTATATAATATACATACACACATATATATTCAAAGAAAAAGAATATCAACCTGTGGGAATGGGAGGGAACAGAGGAAGAGGAAAAAGGGGAAGTAGTGTTTTTTTTATATTTCAATTAAAATGTATAAACACACAAATAAAAATAAATAAAAGAGAACTTCTGGTGTCCTTTGAACCAACTCTTCTGCCTCCGTGTTTTTCCTTCAGTAACTGGGGTCTGTGCTTTTCAGGAAAGGAATGTTCCCAGGACGAAAGTACAGCGGCGGCCATCTTCACCGTCCAGATGGATGACTATCTGGGTGGCAAGCCAGTACAGAGCAGAGAACTTCAAGGCTATGAATCTACTGACTTTGTGGGCTATTTCAAAGGTGGTCTGAAGTACAAGGTAAGCACTTCTCTGTGACACTTCCCATTGTGACATTTCCGAACAGTTTCTCTTCTTGATGGTCCACATTATGTCTTCATGAATCACAATTTCCTGGAGGGCATAGTTTTTTTTTTTTTTTTTTGGACTTAGAACTGATCTTCTCCCTGTGTGTGTATGTGGTGTGTTTTATCCTCATATTTGTCAAACATATAGTAGGTACTCAGTAAATGAAACTCAGTTTTAGAATGTATGGTGTATGAATTATTATGGCCTAATTTGCTTACATGGGCAGTTTTTTTTTTTTTTTTTTTTGAGACACTATCTCTTGTAGCCTTAGGCTAGTCTCAAACTCATTATGCAGTTAAAGATTTGATTCCAAAGGTGAGAGCCTTGAGCTTCTAATTCTTCTGCCTCTACCTTGAAAGTGCTGGGATTTCAGGTGTGTGCTGCCATTCCTGGTTTATGCTGTTTTTGAAATTGGAGCCCAGAGATTTCCAAATGCCAAGATAGCATTCTACCAACTGAGATACATTCTCAGTTCCTTGATAATTAATTTAAAAATGTACATGTATTAATAGTTTAAAAGGCCTACCTCTTAAGGCACTAAGGGGCAGACTCCTTTTCCCTCGCCTTAATTCTCCCAGTGAGCTTTGCAGTTGGAGCACCCTTTCCTAGTCCTTCTCTCCTCAGCTGAAGCATGAGGAATACTCTCCCCAAAGCAAGTCCTCTAAGGAAGACATGGGCCAGCAGGAACTCACCTGCTGCTGCCTCCATCCTGCTGAGTGCCTAGACCTCAGAGCTAAACAGGACTTCTGAATAGATGTTAATTTGCCTTTTAAACTTGTGGATTTAAGTCAGACCTTGGGTGCATACCGGCATTACCAACCTCTGGGACTTTGAAGCAGCACAATCATGTGTTCAAGGTCCAATCTGAGCTATATAGTCACATTCTATATCAAAGCTGGAAATAAGCAAAACCATCCAGCCAAAAAACTACTTAACCAACCAAACAGACCCCCAAACAATGACTAGAAGATGTCAGGTTTACATGTATGTTTATATGATTATGCCCTTGGTTGAATATTTGTAATACCATTAGATCAGACAGAATTCCCATGACTTCCTCTAGTTTATGTCAAAACATCCTGAGGTTTCCCTCATTTCAATGAACTCAACAGTTTGAAGAACTGAGAACTTACATTTGTTCAAAGCAGGAACGATGAATCACTTTGTCAGAAACTGTTTCATCCAGATGTATAATATATTTTATGCAAGTTCCCCAAACAGACATTGTATGGTGATTAAGCATTAAAGTAAACAATAAAATTCTGATATACTGCATACTCAGAATGAACTTGGCTATTAACAGGATCTGGGAAACCAAAGTCCTAGGTAGGATACATATGCAAAAGTGGACATAATTAAAAAAGTAACTTTGTGGATGTTTGGGCAATTATCTTATATTAACATTAAGGTTGCCTCAGCATTTTTTAAAACAAGGATGTTTATAAGTGGAGGTCATCTAGGTTATCAGGGTCAGCTGACTGAACAGCAGTACAGTACTAATGTGAGCGGCCGCAGGAGTGAGACAAGCCACTCAGCATGGTAGAGATGGCCATGGGATGCTGTCTCACCCCATTTTTACTTTCAGGTTTATAGATTTTGCTAATCATGGCATGCAAATTACCTTATTTAATATAAATCTCCAGTTGGTGCTTTTGCCATTGGTTCTTGTTGTATTAAGTTTTCCCCAGCCCGTTTTGGGTCCAGGAGGTTTGCGACCTGGCGCCGGCGGTTTGGAACCTGGTCTGCGTGCCCGCGGCTTTTGTCCCCCAAAAGAAATGAAATCACACGCTTATATACTTTAACACTGTTTGGCCCATATCTTATGCCCATTACTAGCTAGCTCTTTCATCTTAATTCAACCCATTTCTATTGATTTGACCGCCACGTGGCTCCCAGCCCGTGGCTGGCTGGTACCTCTACATGTCTGGTCCTCTTGGGGGTCCGATGGAGCGTGACTAACTCCACCCTCCTTCTACCTGGCTGCCTCTGATTCTCCACCCACTTCTACGGTGCCCTGCAGGGGCCCAAACAGTTCTTTATTTACATCATACAGAAAACATTCTACCACAGGTTCTGCTCTATTCAAATGGATAAAGCAAGGCTCAGAGAGTCTACGAAGCTCACGACAGTCTCTGCTAGTTAGTGACTGTGTAACTGACCCTGGCCTAAGTTGATAATTACCGTTCTCTGCTTCTCTCAACATAAATAAGTGATTCATATGTCAGAACAGAGATATAATGGAAGAGTACCTGGAAGCAGTTTTGTGTCTGAGTGGGCAACCCTAACAGAGCCTGTCATTAACAAGTTTATAAAAATCATGCCAAGTCACTGTCCACCATGTAAAGGCTCAGCTGGGACCTGCCAGGATCATCTTCCTGTCTCAGGGTTTGTGTCATTTCTCTCTGGCATTTCCAAAACCAAAAAAATGGCTACAAATGTCAACTACCACTGTTCACTGGCATTGAATTTCTGGCTAACCTACTTTTCTTAGCCATGACTCTAAGCTGCAGACACATTTCACTCACAAACCTTGCTTCTGTTCCCAGTGGTTAGAAGGGTCATCTAACTTAGCTGTGGCCCTTCCTAGTGAAGGCAGAAAAGGTCTAGAAGCTTCTAGTGCTAACTTAGACAGTGATCACAAAAGAGATACTTACTTGCCAGTGCAGCGTATGGCCTGTCATTTTGCTTTGTTTACTTTTATTATTATTATTATGTATCCATGATATGTGTTGGGGGCAGAGTCACATGTGCCTGCATGAGTATGGAGGCCAGGAGACAACTTTGTGGAGCCAGTTTTCTCCTTCTACCTTTATGGAGGCTCTGGGACTCAGCTCAGCTCAGCAGGCCTACCAGGCAATGCTTTTACCTGCTCAGCTACCTTGCCAACCTGACAACGTACAGCCTTTGGGGGAGGGTATATTTGTAGCATTGAAAACTAGAAACAGTATTATTTTTAACTTAAAAATTATACTTATTTATATTTTTATTTATGTGTGTATGTGCATCATGTGTGTGTGTGTGTGTGTGTGTGTGTGTGTGTGTGTGTGTGTGTACCAATCAAACTCACATTATCAGGCTTGGTGGCAAGCCTCTTCATCTACTCAGCCATCTCGCTGGCCAGAGAAAGGATGATATGTTTTTAAAAAATGTTAAATTTTCAAGATATAAATTACTCTGATGGCTCACTCCGTGACATTAGTTTGACTGTTTGTATGTGTGTGGGAAAGGGGCCAGAGATAACAGCTTAAATCTGATCCTACATATAACATTTTTTTTAAACATACCATACAGTATCTTTTACTCTTTTAAAAAACCAGATCACAATGTAATCCTACTTGTTTTTAAAAAATAGAGTATTCTTGAAAAGCTGAGGGCTGGAGAGATGGCTCAGCGGTTAAGAGCACTGACTGCTCTTCCAGAGTACCGGGGTTCAATTCCCAGCGCTCATATGGCAGCTCATAACTGTCTGTAGTTCCAGTTCTAATCAAACACCAAGGCAAATAAATAAATAAATAAATAAAAAGAAAAGCTGAAGCAGGATGATTGCAAATATGAGACCATTTTAACAATACTGTTTAAAAACAATGTGTGTATATGTATGATGTATGTGTAGCTATGTGCATGTGTTTATCTATATATGTTTATAATACCTCATAATTATTGCACATTATCTTATTGTTGATTGTAAAAATAAAGATATAGTTCCTAATATTTAATTAGGAAGAGAGAGAAATGAAAAAGATGATTGTAATACTGTAAGAAGATATAGTGAATAACAGTTAATTTTTTCTTCTTTAGAAGCTATCATTCGATGCTTTTTGTTTTGTTCTGTTTTGGGATGTAGAATCATGATTCTATATCTCCATTAACTTGAGGTAAAAGTACTCAGCTCTGGGTTTTTGCTTTGTGTTTGTACCCTTCATAGGAACAGCCCACCCTTAGCCATATCTCCTATTCCTCTCCTGCTCTGTACAGTGGGAAGGTTGGGAACCTCTTCCTATGGTGACAGTGGGAACACTGGGAATCCTCTTTTTCTGTGAGTGACAATGGGAAGGCTGGGCACCTGTTCTGAGATACTGCAGTTGAGGCTCCTTATCTTCACTTTCTCTAGCCTCCTGTTGTTTTCTTGCCTACAATCTGTCTGCTCACCCATGAGTCATCTGGGAAATCAATGTTGACTTTTCTTTTTATGTAGCATGGTATTCCACACTGAGGGTCATCAGTAAATATTTTTAATTTTATATTAAATTTTTATGATAGGTGGGGGGAGAGCAAAGCAACCAACCCACCTGTTGATTTTTTCCCAATAATTCTCTTTCCTCATTGCACTTTCCAGCTGTTCGGCAGTAGTGTCTTTGTCTTGGCCTAGTCTTTGCATTCTTGCCTTGTGGTTTGTTCCTTGCTATGTGTGGATAGCAGTCTCACTCTGTCTTGTGTTTTTCTCCCTATGGCCAGGCTGGAGGTGTGGCTTCTGGACTAAACCATGTTCTCACCAATGACCTGACAGCGGAGAGACTTCTGCATGTGAAGGGTCGGAGAGTGGTCAGGGCCACGGAAGTTCCTCTCAGCTGGAAGAGCTTCAACAAGGGTGACTGCTTCATCATTGACCTTGGCACTGTAAGTTCATGGGCACTTGAGGACAACTGTGGAAATTTGTTCCATCAAACCAATGCACATGCCTTCAAAGACAGCGTTTCTCCCATTTAAATGACACACAATGTGAAACTTCAAAGATGTTTTTGTTCTCTGACATGTTTAGAATAGAAGAGTGATTTGGTTTTTCCTACAATAGAACAGAAATTGAAAAATCTTCCACATATTTTCTCATGACTCTGGACAGATTTCTACTGGTTATTTTTGTCTTTAATTCTGTGTGATTGTGGCTTAGGGGTGAGGGAAGGGATTCTCTAAACAACCAAAGGTTCCAGAATTTAAGTTGGCCTTATGAGAAGTCTAAACAACCTGAAGAACTAAGAGAAAAATGTTTTAACTTATGAATATACATAAATGTGTGTGCATGTGTGCACGGGGGCATGTGTATGTACCATACACTTCATATTTATAGTGTGTCTTTTAGATTTTCAAAGTCATAGTAAAGGGCATTCTCTGCCACTGAAGAACCATTTCCCATGGTATAAAAAGTCAGGGAAGATGAATCTTCCTCATGACCTCACTCTTCTGATGCAACTCACAGTCATGTTCTGATAGTTATTTCTTGTACTGTTCCATAAGCCATACACAGAGCCCATTGCTTCAGTTAGCATGTGGTTTGGATTGCCAAGGCACCACTCAAGGTTCCTTAGCCTGTGAATGGCGAAGGCAGAATTGCACCCCAGGTTTACCTGATCCTCCTCTAGGCATTGTGGTTTACTGTATCTACTGGGCTGTATTTCAGATAAAGCAGCAGATAAAAGCCAAAAGGGTTTAGTCTACATGCACAGAGAAGAGAGCAGTAAGAATTCTAAAAGTGGAGCTCCATGGTTAGTTCTGCATAATAGTATTAATTCGACAACAAAGGCATGACATGTGTTAAGGTTATAGTTTGGAGAATAGCTCCTAAACATAAGCTTCATCCATTCCTCTATAGGGTGTGTCTATAGTTTCAATACTATAATTTGATTGTTTTGGTTCATAGAAGCTTGTGTGTGCAACTGAGATTTCAGTAATACCAGTTCTCAAAATACAGTCCCCAGTCCTGCACTGGATGTCTGTAGGCGAATGGCTGTTCTCTTATTCTGAGTCTCACAGTCAATTTTATGAGAAATCCCTTCCAACTTCAAAAGGCCATTCACTCTGCTAACTATATTTGAGATCTGACTTTTGCATCTAGGCACAAACCAGCTACTAGACCACTCCATC
This sequence comes from Sigmodon hispidus, assembly GCA_004025045.1. Classification (NCBI taxonomy): domain Eukaryota; kingdom Metazoa; phylum Chordata; class Mammalia; order Rodentia; family Cricetidae; genus Sigmodon; species Sigmodon hispidus. The sequence continues at coordinate 72,740 of PVIH01007433.1, read as the reverse complement.
ATTACCCTACACCAGAAATAAAGAAATACTTACTGGAAGTAAAAGTCCAGAGGTGTCATTAAACCACACAATTCTAAAAATCAGCTGTGGTTTCTTTCTTCCTTCCTTTCCTTCCTTCTTTCTTTCTTTCTTTCTTTCTTTCTTTCTTTCTCTCTCTCTCTTTTTATCTTTCTTTCTTTCTCTCTTGTTTTAATGATAGGTGTTTTTTTTTTGAAACATAACAAAATTAACTATAATAAGATAAAACAAAAGTCATCACATCGGCATCAGACAGGGCAAACCAGCAGAAGGAAAAGAGCCCAAGAGAAGGCACAAGAATCAGAGACCCATTCATTGACAAATTCAGGTGTCTCATAAAAATACTGAAGTAAAAGCTATAATAACATGCAGAGGACCTGGTGCAGACCTGTGTAGGCCTTGTGCTTTATGTTTCAGCCTTTGTGAGTTCATATAAAGTTTTTCTTAGTTGACTTAGATGGCCTTGTTTTTATGGTGTCTTCCATTCCCTCTGACTCTTACACCCTTCACACCCCTCTTCTGGAGGGTTTCCTGAGATCTGAGGAGAGCGATTTGATGGAAACATCCCATTTAGAGCTATGTGTTATCATTTACTTAATGGATAATATCCACATATGAGTGAATACATACTATATTTATCTTTCTATGTCTGGGTCCCCTAAATGAGGATGATTTTTTTCTAGTTCTATCAATTTGCCTGCAAATTGTATGATGTCATTTTTTTTTAACAGTGCCTTGTACCACATTTTTTTCTATCCATTCTTCTGTCGAGAGACATCTAGGTTGTTTCTGATTTCTTGCTATTGTGAACAAAACAGCTATGAACATAGTTCAGCAAGTGTTCTTGTGGTAAAATGGAGCCCTCTTTGAATATAACTGGGTCTTGAGGTAGATAAATTACCATATTTCTGAGGAACTGCTATACTGATTTCCATAGTGGCTGTACAAGCTTGCACTCCCACCAGCAATGGAGGATATTCCCCTTGCTCCACATCCTTGCCAGCATCAACTGTCACTTGTGTTTTTTATCTTAGCCATTCTGACAGATGTAAGATAGAATTTTAAAGTAGTTTTGATTTGCATTTCCCAGATGAATAAGGATGCTGAACATTTCTTTAAGTGTTTCTCAGCCATTTCAGTTTCCTCTATTGAGAACTCTTTGTTTACATCAGTACTTCATTTTTTATAAGATTATTTAGTTTTTTGATATCTAGTTTCTTGAGTTCTTCATATATTTTGGATATTAGTCCTTTTTAAATACAGAATTAGTAAAAATTATTTCGCATTCTGTAGGCTGCTGTTTTAGCTGAATAACGGTATCTTTTGTCTTACATAAGCTTTTTTGTTTAAGAGTTTCATTAATTACTTTTCATCTTTGTGCCTATGCTAATGGTGTTCTGTTCAGAAAGTCTTCTCCTATAACAGTGTGTCCCAGGCTATTTCTTACTTTCTCAGGTTCAATGTATCTGGTTTTGTGTTGAGGTCCTTGATCCACTTTCCCTTGAGTTTTGTATAGGATGATAACTATGATATATTTACATTATTCTACATGTACACATCCAATTAGACTAGCACCATTTACTGAAGATGCTGTCTTTTTCCTAGTATGTATTTCTGGTTACTTTATACATATAAAAAATCAAGTATCCATAGATATGTGGGTTTGTGTCAACATCTTTATTTCAATTCCTTTAATCAATGTTTCCATTTTTATGCCAATACCATTCTGTTTTTATTACTATAGTTTGTACTACAACTTGAAATAAGAGGTGATACCTCCAGCAGTTCTTCCATTATTCAGGAGTATTTTGGCTATTCTGTGTGCATGTTTGTGTGTGTGTTTCCAAGATATGTGAAGGCTTATGTTAGAATTTTAATGAGTATTGCAATGATTTTATGGATGACTGGGTAGGATGGCCATTCCTTCATTACAACCAAAAATAAAGAAATAGTTATTGTGGATAAAAACCCAAAGGCATCATTAAGCTACACAGTTCTAAAACTCACTCAATTTTTCCTCAAACCTGTGCACTTTTAAGTGTTTGCCTTAGCTTTTATTTTTAATACATATTTTAAAACCCCTTTAAAATATTTTGTATATGAAATACCATTTTCAAAGCCCAAGAAGACCTCAATTCTAGTTTGAATTACAATAGTCTGAGGTTCTCATCTGTGAAGGTAGACATTTGATTAGGGGATCTCTGGAGACATTAAGGAAGAAGCACTCTCCAGTGATGTGATTTATCATGTTCACAAGTTTTCACTTTTTGAATTTGACATATTATGTAATTGTTATACAAATGCCATAATCTATTTATCACAAATGGCTTCCAGTTCAGCTTTCTAACTCTCTACTCTTTGACCTTGGGCAAATAATTAACCTCTGGAACCTGATTTTCTCTTATTCCCATATCCTGACCTGGCTTCTGATGCCTTTGTCTAGCCTTAGTGGACTCTGATTCACTTTCACCTGACACACTCACATCTGAGAGATAGCAGTCATCAGAAGTCCTTGATGGTGCGTGAAAGTTGAGTGGTGACTTCAGGGCAGACCTGGGGCTCCTATCTCTATATCACACTCTTGTTGCTGAACAATGCTACGTGCTGTGTTGTGTGACATAGCATGGTGCTGACTGTCTCCAAGTATTTCAGAATCTGCTGAGTGCAGAACTTACAATGCAAATCCATTTGGCTAAAATTCAATTAAAAGATGTTTATATGTAATTATTATTTTGTGAAACAAATTCTGAGTTTCACAATGGGCTAGGTAGTTGGATGTGGTAGGCAGGTTGATGTTCCAATGACATGTGTTTCTTCTCATAGGCAATGCCAGCCTGTGGGTATATGACCCATAAAACCTCAAAGGTTCGGGATATACATAACTCAAGCACATCTATCTGTTTAACAATAAAATATTTTTATTTTGAAGATTATTCTTATTTTCAGTTGTGTGTTTGCATATGTGTTTATTTGTGAGTATGTGCACATGTGCTGAGGAGGTTTGAGGAAGGTATTGAATCCCCTGGAATTGGAGTTACAGGTGATTGTGGGCCATCCAGTGTGGGCTTTGGGAACTGAACTGGTGTACATTGGTAACTGCTGAGCCATTTCTCCAGCTCCCAATACAGCCTTACTCTATATTCTGCATAGTTAGTTGTTTTCAGCAAAGCTCAAGTTTTTCTGCTTTCAGGTCTCATAGGTGAGAGGAAGAGGCAGTGTGCTCAGCTGTCTCCACAGCATGGATATTTCCTGCATCCTGGAAGGATATCCAGGCAGGATCCTCTGGACTAGGAAGTAAATGACCAGGAGATGTGGGTCTGAGTCACTAACCTTTAACCTAGTGACTTGTTACCTAATGTTTCTAATGGCAATAAGATCTTGTGATTATTTTGATAGCTTTATTTTTGGGGTGTGGCACAGTGAACAAAGAGGGACCCAGGACACAATTTTTTCAACCCCAATATTTCAGTGATAGCTTTGACCTAATTATCCAAAGACCACTATCTGCATTGAAGGGCATGGACTCAAAGCCATTGTGGTTTAAGTTTGTTTTACCACCAAGTATGACAAATGAAAGTTAAATGCCCAAAGCTGTCACTGAACCAAAGCCGCCTGGACAAAACATAGGCTATATGTGCAACTTAAATCCCATTTTAAACAATGTTTGATAATAAATGTAGCTTTTATGATAAACAGTCAGTATTACTAACATGATTTCTATATGCCTTAGAAACATGCTCTTTCATTGGATCTTAGGCTGTGGAAATGTGGGGACATTTCCTAGGCTTATAATGTGAATTGCTGAGCATGAGATATGAGGTTGTAATGTAATGAGTTTAATCAGTTAATGTAGAGATAAATAGTGAATATTTTAGACAATGGTTTATATATTTGTATTATGTCATGAGAAAATAATACAGGGTGTGGCTAGATCTTCAGATTCAACTCTTGAGAGGTAGAGGCAAGAGGGTCAGGAGTTGAAGGTCATCCTTGCTTATACAGTAAATTCAAGGTCAGTGTGAGCCACGGAGACCCTGTCTGTAAATCAAATGAGCAATAATCACAGCAATGCACCAGTGACTACAGAATGGGAACATGCTGGAAAGGGCCGTGTTCTCAAGGTTGGGATGTGAGGCTGTCACAAATACCTGTGAGTCAGCCACAAGTGGAGAACGAGGCCTCCGTCACTGGAGTAGGAATTTTGTGTGAGTAATTAGCCTTGCCTTCCTGTTCCTTCTGTTGCCTGTTAACTCGATGGATCAGCTCCAAAGCTGCCACCCTTTCTCATCTTTCTTTGCTTGATCTGTGTGCCCACCTACCATCAAGCACTTCTATACGTGACACCATTGCACACTCTTTTGGATGGCACTCATTCCCATGGTAATTTAATGGTCAGACACTTTCAATTCTCAATTTCATAGTTTATCCCTGAGCTCAAGGTATGTTTGACTTGCCCAGATATCTCAATTTCAACTCATATGTATCAAGTGACCCTTAAACTGAACAAATTCAAAAACATCAAAATAGATAAACAGGAAAAGAAGGCCATCCTCTTAACTCTCATTTCAAACCATTTCTCCTGTTGTCCTATCTTGTAACAGAGCCACTGCTCACTGGGACTGTGAACTCCCAAAGCCAGGAGTCATGCTGATAACTTCTCCCAGGATGCCCCTTGCAGCTCATCGCTCTCCAAGCCTATTCTAGACCTGCCCACTCTTTCATCACCAGTGTGTCTCAAGACACTGTGTAGACACAGCCCTTCCCAGACCCAGTCTTTGCTTCTTCAGATGGCTTTCTTCCCCTGGAATATCTTCCCTTCGGTGACACCTTTCTTCCACAGACATCCGGCAGCATGCTCAGACACCGTCACATTTCCTGCCTTCCTTTCTGGTGCTCTCTGACCTCTTTTCCTACATCCTTGTCTTACCTGTGGTGTAAGGTCCGTGCTTATCTATCCTTTTGTGGTCCTGCAGGACTTGCCTCTCAAGGCATTGATCACTGGATATGTTCCTAGCATAAAGCCTGGAACTCAGTCATTCAGCAGTTACTGCCACAAATGCATATATATCTGTACAACAGGAAGCATGTGGGCTCATGGGAGCTTGTGATAATGATTTTTATTTCCATTTACAACTCAGTCTGACTCTATCCTCAGAAGCCTCTTTCCATGGGAGGGTCTAAAATGTAGATCACACACACACACACACACACACACACACACACATACACACACGATATTGTGGCCTGGAGTAGGGGTGAAGTTGGGCATGAAGTACGAGTCTGGCTAACTTTAACTCACTTAGAAAGTTCACTATAACAATGAGGTTCCATTAATTGTTTTGATTTTTTTCTATTCCCTCCTCTCCTCTTGTGTGTGTGTATGTGTGTGTGTGTGTCTGTCTGTCTGTCTGTCTGTCTGTGTCTGTCTGTCTGTCTCTTTATTTTCAGTCATGTGCTCGTTCTGTAGCTTAGGTTGGCTAGAATTCATTTGTGTAGCCTAGGTTCACCTTAAAGTCAAAGCAGCCCTTCTGCTTCTGCCTCTGCCTCCCAAGTGCTGGCAAAAGCCACCATATGGTTTCCTACCATTTTTGAAAAATAAATTCTTCTGAGACATGATCTTATTGTTTCCCACACTTGATTCAAACTTATTATGTATCCAAGGCTGACCCTGAACTTCTGATCCTCTTGTCTGTACCTTCCAAGTACTGGGATTATAGGTGTGGACCACTGGACTCAGGGGTGTTCATTCTTGCGCTTTGTGCTTTGACCTCTGTTCTTAAACCTTTGCTATGGAATATCCTTGGGCTCAACTATCTGCTATCAGCTGTAAGACCTTTCCTGGTCCTTCCAGGTGCTATTTCCTTCTTCACAGGAGCACTGCTCCATGCCATGACAGAGGACTGAGCCAGTTTCCCCACATTCCACCAATGGCCTGACTATCTGGACCATGCCCCACAGTCATTTCTGCTCTGATAATCAGGCTCAAGGATGACTATATGAATGATGAATTTAATTGTTTTTGGGCGCCTTTAACAAAAGTGCCTCAGAGAATCAGCTTGAGAAGAGTAAAAGTTTATTTTGGCTCATGGTTTCAGTTCATGGCTGTTTGATCCAATTGCTTTGGGGCTTGTCTGAGAGTACACCATGGTGGTAATCTTGTTAAGAAAATAACTTACCTCATGGCATCAGAAAAGTAAGATGGAGGAAGAGAGGGGGCTGGGATTCAACCTCTCCTTTAAGGGCATGCCACTCTCTTTCCACTAGACTCCAACTAGGTCCCAGCTCTTAGAGGCCTTGCTGCCTCCTACTTATATCTCAGGATGTGATGCTTATCCAAACCATGCTGATGACCAACCCACTGAGGGCAAGTGTACTGGGGTCATTGCTTTCGATCCACTTTCCATACTTCCTTTATGCCATATTATATACTTGTCTAAGAATTAGAAATTGTGAGCTGGACACACCTTTAATTCCAGCACTTAGAAGGCAGAAGGAGGCAGATTTTGAGGCCAGCCTGATCTACAGAGAGTTCCAGGGCAGCCAGGGCTACACAGAGAAATCCTGTCTTGAAAAACAAAAGTGTGTGTGTGTGTGTGTGTGTGTGTGTGTGTGTGTGTGTGTGTGTAACTGTGGTTCCTAGGACTTTCTAGTATGACCAGGCTTGGTACACAAACCATCTTTCTACCCATCTCTCATTCTTTTCCCAGAGGAAGGAATCTTTGAGTCAAGGGGATGCCTTGGTGGTTGATGCTTGCCTCTTACATGTGATGCCCTAGGTTCAACCCTTCTGCTCACACACACACACACACAAAGAAGTGTCTTTTTCTGGAATAATCACATATTCATTCAAGATTTTATCTTTGTTTTAGGTGAAAATAAAGTTTAAAAATAAAAGAAAAAAAAAGACAAGGATAAATGAGTGTTCTTTGTTCTGAATAAATTTGTCCTTACTCCAAAGTTATGGGAAATAGTTTCACAAGAGGAGAGCCTTGTAGTAAGAGGAAAAGATAAGAAGAAAGATAAACTCGAACCTGAAATCCTTACACTGTGCCCTGCGGTAAAAGCCAGGGCCAATGGCATTGGCTATGTGTTGAGTGAATGGTGGATAAGGGTGAAAAGAGGAAACTTCTGAGGTCTAGATCTGAGGCAGAGTGTGAAAAGGGAGAAGGCGAGCATGCTGAAGGCACAGTCTCACTATAGTTGACAAATAGATAAGGGCCCTGAAAAAGATAATGGTGATGATGTTGATTCCTACTTGAGGTCTCACTTGTGCCTCCGTGTCCAAATATTTTGGAAAAAAAATTGGATGAGGAGTTTGTCATTTAATCCCAAAGGATATGAAATGCAAAGGTCGGGGTGATCCTTGGGTGTGAATGATTTTTAGGCTTCTTCTCCCTGGTTTACTCATTCTAAGGTAGTGTGAACATTGAGAACCACTTCCGGGTAAGAAGTGTCTTCTAGGGCCGGACAGCTCAGGGCCATAGGCATGAAGACTGTGTAAGTCATCTGGGTAGTTGAGTCAACAATGCTCATGGCTCCTGGATGTGGCTTTGGATAAAGTGTGACCATAAGCCTTCTTTGATTTGCTAAACATTTTGCAAGTACAGATAACAAGTGTCACCTACTCTCTCTGGTGCTGAGACAATGAACCCGACACAGTTCTCCTGGAGACTGTGGTGGCATTGCCATCAGCAGACCAGCCACCATGGTCCAGGTTGTTTCCCCTTCCTCTGTGTCTCTAGAGCAGCGGTTCTCAGCCTTCCTAATGCTGCAACCCTTTAATACAGTTCCTCATGTTGTAGTGACTCCCAACCATAACATTATTTTTGATGCTACTTCATAACTGTAATTTTGCTACTGTTATGAATCATAAAGTAAATATCTGTATTTTCTGGTGGCCTTAAGTGATCCCTGTGAAAGGGTCCTTTGACCTCCCCCATAGGCTTGTGACCCACAGGTTGAGAATCATTACTCTTAGGGCACTAAGAGTTGGACTGTCCATTGGCCCTGCAGGGTTTACTCTTCCCAATAGCTTTGGTTCTCCTCTGTTACTCTGCTCTGCCCAAGTTAGGAAGCAGTTCCAAGTGTTCAGTGTCTTGCATGTCAATTACTCATCTCCCATCCTTCCTTTAAAGAAATGTGGACTGGTGAGGGTGAGAAGCCATTAAAGGAATATGTTGCTAAAGCTGGCAACATGCACTTACTTGATCCCAGGGCTCACAGGGTGGAAGGAGGGAACCAACTTCTGAAAGTTGTTTTCTGATCTCCTCACGTGTATGACGGTGTGTGTGTGTGTGTGCTCGTGTGCATATCTGGGTGTTCACACACACACACACAATGCACTTTTAAAACAAAAATAAATTAAAATGTATTCAAAAGAAATAAATGCATATACCATCGAAGAATGGTGAATTAAGTTAGTTATAGTGTATAAATAAGCATCTCTTTAACCCCAAACCAAAAAAGTTAAATTACCATGTTAGATTTGTGGAGGTATCCCACAAATCATTGTTTTAACCTTAGAGAACTTCTGGACAAAAGGAATATCAATGATTTTCTGTATTTAGCTAACTATGTTTAAGGAAAACTAAACACAGGAAAAACTGAAGTGAAGAAGAGGAGAAGTCTGGGCCGCCATTCTTCCTTTGTAAATTTTAGAATAAATAACGTAGAAAAGAACTCACTCAAAGGCAGTATAGCTCTGCCAACTTCTCAGTGTTGTGAGTCAACACCACACAGGCTGTTTTGTGCCCCTTTCAATTAACCTCCTAGGGCATCTTTGAGCACTGGTTTATTTTTGCTTTATTTTCTGTCCCCCAGTGATGTTTGACTGCCCTTTGATGTCTTGCTTATTAACTTTGACCACATAGTTGAAAGGAACATTTTGAAACAGTAGTTGTGTAGATAAGTAATAGGTTTTCTCCTCTCCAAATGTGCCTATTTCTGCAATTGTCTTATGCTTGCTTCTATTTCTGGTTACTCATGGACCAGACTAATAGGCTGCCAATAATAGGTTGTCTTTCTGTCCTTATTTCTTTCTTTCCCAGTTATGCAAGGAATTTTTTTTGTGTTCGAACAGCTTAGATGATAAAAGTTTTGTGAACTTCTAAGAATATACATGGCATGATATATATATTATCAAAAACATTAGCAAATTTTATTTCAAACTGTGTGGATATTCCCATAGTTATAAAGATATTTTTAATATTCTGTGTCCAAAGAAATGCCACATCTAATATTTGCTAAGCGACTTAGAGTCTAAGGAGGCAAAACAGCTGCCTCTGAAGCTATGTTTACTTTGCAATTTTCATGCCTAGTACACTCAAAATGATGCAAGTTTTTCAGTTAAATTTTGTGAAAGTGTTATTAAAATGCTTTAGATTATAACAGGACTTTTTGTTGTAATGACAAATATTAAACTATCATGTCAGTCTAGACTTTTTTTTTATTATCATAGTTCTACACAGAATTGCCTTTTGATGAAAATCTAGAAATCAGACCAAATTGAGCTATAGGAGAGTTTATTCAAGCGTAGTGCTAATTGAATACAAAGTTTCCTTGTGTGGAAAAGTTAAGGAGTCTTACCATCTACCTCTGAATAGAATGAGTGTTGGGCAGCATAGTTTATTAATAGCACTCTGTTTCTACATAGCACAGGCCCTGTTAAAATGAAGCACAGTGTCATACAGTGAAGTATAAACTGTTTAATGTTGCTATTTGTCTTTTTTTTTTTTTTGGAGGGCGGTACCACCCAGCTCTCAAATAAGTTACACACAGAGGCTTCTTCTTAATTATAAATACCTGGCCTTAGCTTGGCTTGTTTCTTGCCAGCTTTCCTTAAATTATCTGATCTATCTTTTGACTTTGGGCTTTTTCTTTTCTATTCCTGTATACTTTTCTTTGTTTTTATACCCTGTGGCTTGCTGTGTAGCTAGGTTGCTGTCCCCTGAAGTCCTACTCCTTCTTGGGCTACTTTTCTCTTTTTTTCCCTCCCAGATTTCTCCTTCTATTTATACTCTCACCTGCCAGCCATGCCTATCCTTTATCCTGCCTCATTATTGGCTGTTCAGTTCTTTATTAGACCATCAGGTGTTTTAGACAAGCAAACTAACAGATTCACAGAGTTAAACTAATGCAACATAAATAAAAGTAACTTACTTTAAAATAATATGGCGAAGTATAAATTGTTTAAATTGAAGAGATTACTACAATTCTGTTACACTTTTATTTATTTTTAATTTTTTAAACTTTTAAAAAATTATTCTTTGTGTCTTTAATATCATGCATTTCAATCCTATCCATTTCCCCATCCCTTTGTAGTTATTCTCTGGCTTTGCAACCCCCCCCCCACAATAAAACAAAGTTTGAGAGAAAAAAGCAGAAAATCTCATCATAAAAGCTATAGTGTGACACACAGTGAATCACACAGTAAGCCCCTTTGTCTATATATCTTTACTTGCAAGTCTTGGGTTTCTGCTACACTATCAGTACTGGGCTGTCACTGGGACTCCTCCTGGATATCCTGTTGTTGCCCTGTGTCCTGAAGATCCTGCAGCTTTGGGTCTACAGAACCAGTCCCTTCACATGTTCCCACAGTTCATAGATGGACTTGATGTTGGGATGGGCAAACTCATAACCCTGGTTCTACGTCTGGGTAGTTGCAGGTTTGGTCAGCTCCGGCAACTCTCCCCTACCCTCATCATCAGGGTGAGCTCTCCAGCATTTCTCTGACAAGTTTGCCTTCTGCCATAATCAATGAACAAGAGGTGGGACTGGTTCTTTTATTTTACACTCTCAGGGTCAGCACTCCCATACTGGACCATCAGGGTCAGCTCTACTGTGTTGCCCAGGTGAGATGCAGGGACCACTCTCATGAATGCTTCAGCTGGTAAGGGGCAGGGACAGCTCTCCAGCTCTTATGACCTCAGGGCCAGCTCTCTGACCTGCCACAGGCAGCAAGGGGTGGTGTAGAAGGCATCTCTTCCAACCCACACTACCATATAGCAGATAAGAGGCAGGGCTAGATCTCCCATGTTCTTGTTCTTGAGGCGGTTCACCCATACCTCTGTCAGCACTCAGGAAAGCAGGCCCTGCTCCTTACCTGGGCAACACAGTAGAGCTGACCCTTGGGTGGAGGCATGGGATAGCTGGTCACCTGTGGTGGGTGAGGGAGCTGACCTTCCCCCTTACCAGCTGCAGCACTCAGAAAGTGGGCCCCGAACCTGTTTAGGCTTTTAAAGCAGCTTAACATGATATGGCCAACAGTGAGACAGCCAGATATTTGCATATTAAACATAGCTCTTTGAACTATACTGACTTTCTACTTTTTTACCTTTGAAAACCAAGTCTAGTAAGAAAATGTCACTTGCCTATAAATAATATCTGATAAAAAATGAATAGTAAACATCATACAAATAGTTCACTTTCATGCTGTTTATTTGCTGTTTAAGGCTGCTAAACAACAATTTTTACAACAGTGTTAGTTGTTTAGTAATTTTGAAGATCAAAGGAAAACTTCTCATAAAATTCTTACTGTTTCAATATGACTTAGGCTTTCTCTTCCCCCTAATTTGAACATAGAAAATGGTCTCTTTATGCAATAATGATGAATACTTTATACAACTGAAATTGGTTATTTGTAAATTGATATGCACATGAAAAGCTCCATCCAAAAATATAGATGACATTTTGAAATCCATAGACTATTACACAATTTTATGATAAATAATAATGTTTATGGACTTACTATTATTTATTTTTTTACTAAGATTCCATAAGTCTTTACAGATGGTACAATTATAATTTTATACAAATCTCTGAAAGAGAAGTCATTTATACAAAGGAGAGAATGAGAATACAATATAAGTTAGATGAGTGTATAACTATGGAGAAAATCTGTTATGAAAGTTACTAATTAATCTTAGAAACCTAGAGCGCTAATCCTGATCCACTTTCTCTTTTTAAAATAATCATCACTCAAGATTGCTTTCTCACATCTGCTATGAAAGGGATTATCTGCAAACATCATCAGCTGAGTTAGAAAAAGAGCTCTGAGCTCAGGCCCTGGGTTGCACTTGGCAGAACAGTGAGCTGGGCTCCATGTATGTGTGCTCAAGGTGACCCACAATGGTTTTGATGCTAGTGAGTTCTAGAATCTCACAGAGAACTAACTTTCTTTCTTTTAGACTAGTCAAGTGCAGTAGTGAGAAGCGGGTAAGTGTAGAACAGGAGTTCAATATGTAACTGACTGTGAACAATCAATTGATACAACTCACTGCCTTTGGATCAGCTTCCCAGAGAACTTTCAATAAGTAGTTTCTCAGCAAGTCTCCTAGGGTAGAACTTTCTGTGAAGACAGTCTGGCAGGAGGCCAAATAATTAGACATGCTTCTAATATTAGAAAATTCTGCTTTTAAAATGCAGAATGGTTTGAACATGAACTGTGATAGTAGAAACTCCCATCTCTGCATATATCTGCATATTCTTTAAAATGCCCTTTCTGCTCCGCTGATCCTAGTTCTCAGTGAGAAAGAGTTAATCATTGGAAACCATGTGTTTTAATTGTATTGCAACTGCTGACCTTGGTGTGGAATTAAGTGACTTTGCATGTATGCCTCAAATTTCAGTGTGCAAGTTTGGAAAGGGGGCTAGAGAGGAAATAATGGGAACATACCACTATTAGAAATATAAAAGAGATGTTCCTTGATGGCACTGAGTAATGAAATCATGTCCTTGAATAAATGAAATAGAATACAGTTCTTTGTATTTCTTATCAAAGTTTGAGTTGCCAGTAAGTTTGCTTTGTTCTTAAAGGGGACCAAGGTTTAAGTTCATTGGGAACCTGATAAAGAGAAAGGTTAGAAGGTCAGTCGCAAGCCCATGTTGTTCAAACCTTGCACCAGTACTCACAAGAAAGCTTGTCTCATTTTAGTGCACTGCTTTTGAGTGATTAACTCGGGAATGAAGATATCTAACAGTGTGAATGTGCTTTCATTTTGCTGTTATTAGTATATATATCCAGAATCTGCAAACACACTCTCACATAGCAATGAGTGACTACCCAGACCCTCTTCCCTCACATTTAGCCCTCTCTCATATTATCTACTGTGCTAACTACCTCACCACAGTTCACCAGGTGAGACTTTGGAAACTGTGAAAAAACAGTGATGATGCAAATGTGTTAGGGCAGGCATCTCTCTAAACACCTATCTCATTGGTTTTGCCATATTTATCCCGTTTTATCCAGACTCGTCCTCATACAGAGTTCTGTGGTAATTTGCTTTTGCTCTTTGACTCCTTTGGAGGGCCTGCCACCCAGCTCCCAAAGAAATCACACAAGGAGGATCATTCTTATATATCAGTGCTCAACCTTAGATTGGCTTGTTTCCAACCAGTTTTTCTTAACTTTAAATTATCCTGTCTACCTTTTGCCTCTGGGCTTTTACCTTTATCTATTTCTGTATGTCTTTCTTTCTTACTCTGTGGCTGGGTCCACCTCTCCTTGCTCTTCCTTTCTCTTCCTCCCAGATCTCTCCTTCTACTTATTCTCTGCTTGTTCTTCATTGATGAGGAATCTCTGAGTGTCCTGTACGACAGTTCTGTAGCAATCCCTCTATCAATGTGTTTCTTTTGCTATTGCAGCTCATGTAGTGTATGAACCTTTCTGTAATACAGAATCATAGAAATTCCTGATATTCTAAGCATATTTAGTTGTTTCTGTCCTGCTAGGGCATCATCACAGAAAGCTCCCAAATAGTGTATGATGTTTCAGACCCCTCTCCCAGGCTGGGTGCCTGGGAAATAATTATCTGCCCTCATTTGATAAGCCACTTTTTGAGAAAATGTGTTCATCTTAAAGAGCAAGGGCATATGGGAAGGTTTGGAGAGAGGAAAGGGAAGAAAAGCCATATAATTATTTTATAATCTCAAAAAATAAAATGATTTTCAAAAGTCTTTATTTTACAGTTGCAGCTGTGTATATTCTGACCACTATTCTCAAACTTAAATATGTAATGTTTCAGCCTAAATGACTGTGACATAATAATCTCTGTGATATAACAAATGACTTCTCCTATTTCTCTGTATTTTTGTGTTAAGAGTAATTTTAGTAGTTCAGCTTCCAGCTTTTTCTACACATCTTAATTTAAACAACTTATACTGTCATGAAATGTTCAATATCTTTTTATTGCCTCACTAACATTACATAGTGGTTACAATTCTTGTGCATGTAAGGTTTTGTCTTTTGTTATTAAAATTATTACTGAGTCAAACGTCATTAACTCTTTACATGACTCTTGATAAGAATTGTTGAGTAATTTTAGATATCTTAGTTTCTTAGATTTAGTTATTCAATATATACTATTTAAACTTCTATGTTGAATGAAATTATATATATATGTATATATATATATATAAAGTTTGTATGGCTAATTTAAATGAATGAACAAGAGAATAAATTCTTTTACAAAAATGTTGTATACAATCAATGAGCATCAAAGTTTAATACTTAATAGATTTTGACTATCTTTCTGAAATAAGGTACTTATGAATTTTAATCTAAGTAATCAATATAAATTTACTTTTATAAATTATAGTTAATAGATATTATATACAAAAGAGTGCTTATATATAGTTTTAATTTAAATGCTTTCTTTCTACTGTGATCAAATCAACAAGATGCAGATAAATATATAAAATTTTATGTACCTTCATAGTAGCTGATTATAATTTTCTTCTTAAAAGTACAATGTTTATATGTATTTTTTGAGTTTCATACACGTATACAATGCATTTGATCATTCTCATTGTCCCCCCACATCTCCTCCTGGATCACTCCCATGGCACTCTCCAAACTTCATCTCTCTGTATATCTATATCTATTCCATTGAATCTAATTAGTGCTTCCCTTATACACATGGGTGTGGGGCTGTCCACTGGACACACCCCTAAAGAAAACTGACTTTCTCTCCTAGCAGCTGCCAACTGTCCAGCTCGTCACCTAGGTATGGGGGCTGCGTATCCTTCTGAATCTGTTCTGGAATTTTGGGTGTGTTGTGCAGGTCGTGCGTAAGCAACATCCCAGTTCTTTCTAATCTCTGGCTTCTAAACCCTTTCCTCTCCCTCTTCCTGTCTTCTCTGTCAAAGAGTGTGTGACGATCGTGTCTGATTTACGGCTGAGCTCTCTGCAGGTTCTTATTCTCTGCACTTTGACAGTTGGAAGTTTCTACTACCTACCACCCTTTGTTTATCTATTATATACAATGTTATTATGTCTCTGTATTTTTGTTAAACTATCTTTAATAATCACAGTGAGTCCATACTAAGTTTGAAAGCCCTCTACATACATATCAGGTCAAAAGATTTATCTTTTTCTTTTAGGAAATTTACCAGTGGTGTGGTTCCTCATGCAACAAATATGAGCGTCTGAAAGCAAGCCAGGTTGCCATCGGCATTCGGGACAATGAAAGGAAGGGGCGATCTAAGCTCATTGTGGTGGAAGAAGGAAGTGAGCCATCCGAGCTGCTCAAGGTATTGGGATTCACCTGTTCAAAGTCTGAGCTGAGTGAGTGCATGTGTGCATGCGTGTATGCATGTGTGCATGCGTGCGTGTGTGCGTGCGTGCGTGCGTGCGTGCGTGCGTGCGTGCGTGCGTGCGTGCGTGTGTGTGTGTGTGTGTGTATCTGTGTGCGTTTGTGTATGTGTGTGTGTGTGTAGTAGTAGTGGAAGGGGTGGGATCAAATATATTTTCAAATGGGAGTCTAGGCAAAAATTAGCTTTTTAAAACCACCAAAGTTATAAGTTGTTATAGTTAGGGTTTACTATTGCTGTGAACATATACCATGACCATGGCAACTCTTATGAAAAAAAAAACATTTAATTGTTGTGGCTTGTTTACAGTTCAGAGTTCAGTCCATCATGGCAGGGAGCATGGTAGCATGCAGGCAGTCATGGTAAGCAGGGTGCTGGAGAAATAGCCCACTGTCTTACATCTGTCAGGCAACAGAAAGTCAACTGACATACTGGGCTGTATCATGAGTATATGAAACATCAAAGCCCACTTCCCCAGTGACACACTTCCCTCAACAAGGCCATACCCACCCCATCAAAGCCACACCTACTAATAGTGCCACTTCCTATGACGTTATCGGATTATGGCATTATGGGGCCAATTACATTCAAACTACCATATAGGTCATGATACCATAAAAACTGAGTTATACATGCTTTCTCTCAAAATCTCTCAACCTTACTTATATTTCTTTCTTTCTTTTTTTTTTTTCAGTATTAGTGTTTACACTTCAGGCTTTGAGTATGCTAGGCAAGGTGTCTACCACCAAACTCATCATCATACATTTTAAAGTCTGTAATAGTTTCATAATCTATATTTAGTTACTTTTTAAATGTACTAATTTTTTAACTTAAAATATCAACAACTACTTCATTAAAGCATGAAAGATCTGTGGCTGGAAAAATAGCTCAGCGGTTAAGAGCCCTGGTTGCTCTTCTACAGGACTCAGACTCAGTTCCTGGGCATTGGCATCCACATGGTTGAGAACTGCAGCTCACAAGCATTTGTAACTCCAGTTCCAGGAGATCCAATGCCATTTTCTAGCCTCTCCGGGGCATATGGTACATAGATGTACAGGCAGCCAAAACACTGACACATACACAAAAATAATAGAATAAAAATAAGTTTTAAAAAGAATGGAAAATCTTGTACCAAAGTGTTAAATGCATCAATATTTTATACATTTCAATCAAGCTAAGAATTTTGTCCTATAAATAGGATATTTATGATTTTCTGTAGTTTTAAAATGAATATGGATGTCTCTATAGCTCTAACTCTTTATGTAGCAACTAGACTAGTTTTTATGCCAACATGACATAAGCCAGAGTCACTTGTGAAGAAAGGACCTCAACTGAGAAAATGCCCCACCAGTATAGTCTATGGTCAAGCCTGTGGTGCGGTTCCTTAACTGATGGTTGATGTGAGCGGGCTCATCCCAATGGGCAGAAGGTACCACACCTAGGTAGGTGGTTCTGGATGGCACAAGAAAGCAGGGTATGTGGAGCAAGCCTGTAAACAGGGATTCCTTCTTAGCCTTTGCTTCAATTCTTGCCTCCTGTGATAGTAACAAGTGAGCTGAGATAAACCCTTTCCTCTCCAAGTCGCTTTTAGTGATGGTGTTTTATCAAAGCAATAGATGCCCTGACTAAGACACCTTACCATCACACTACCCTGACAATTACTTATGGCATGCTGGCATGCCTGTGCACACTCATACTTGGGATCCTTGCTTATTGTGTTTCTTTCAAAAGACTGAAAAAAAATTTAAGCATTCAGTACACTGTGTTATACTA
Source organism: Sigmodon hispidus (assembly GCA_004025045.1). NCBI lineage: Eukaryota > Metazoa > Chordata > Mammalia > Rodentia > Cricetidae > Sigmodon > Sigmodon hispidus. The sequence goes on along the minus strand of PVIH01007433.1, from coordinate 55,361 downwards.
TTAAAATATAAAAATGTTAATGAAATAATAAGATCTAAAAATACAAATCTAGCTTTGAAATACTAGAGGCAGTAAAGGTTCTCAATTCCTAACACATAGTCTACATTTCAGAGACTTCTTGTTTTGGTTTTTAATTCCTAAAAAAAACACGCACTGTGTCTGTGCTTGGCACGTCCAGGGTCTATGCTGCATTCTCTCTCTCATCTCTTTCTGGTGCAGCGAACTGAAGTAAACTTTCATTCACTGAGAGGTTTCCTTAGCTGAGAGGAAGCAGTTGGTGGGCTTTCTGTCAGTGATGCTTTGCAGTCTGATTGCAAGAGTGATTGTCTGATGAACTACATATGCACCTAGGGGAAGCTAGTTTATTTTCTAGAGTTTGTGAAGTTGGTATCTCTGATGATAGAATTCAAGACCTCAGCTTGGCTTGGAAAATTACAACTTTATTTTTGTACACTTGTGAATGTGGTATTTCCTTGAATTGTGAATGTAACAAACCAGAGTAACATGACTATTTCTGTGACTAGTTAGACCACAATTCAGTTATTATGGATAACCTCAAAATAGCAGTTAGCTTCATCACAACTTATTAGGTTTTCTTCGCCCTCTGAGACTGGGTTTCTCTTCATAGCCCTTGCTGTCCTGACACTCACTATGTAGACCAGACTCTGCCTCTGAGTTGTTGGGATTAAAGGAGTCTCTCTCTCTCTCTCTCTCTCTCTCTCTCTCTCTCTCTCTCTCTCTCTCTCTCTCTCTAAGTCAGGGTCCCTACCCAGCCTTGGCTGCCTTAGTGTTCACTCTATAGTCCAGAGTGACCCATAACTCAGTGGCCTGCCTTTGCCTTTCAAGTTCTGAATTAACAATGTGCTCTACCACATCTGGAAAAAGCTCATATATTAACTGGCTTCTGAAAAATATACTTAGAACCTGGAATTGGCTCTTGTTTTTGTCAGTCAAAATGGTAATACGAAAATAATTTATACAGTCTCCTTGCAAGCTGATTGGATATTTACTATGTGCAGATCTGAGAATCTGGTAACTAAAGACTAGAGTTGAGTCGTTTGGGTGGCTCTTACATCATCTTTCCTAAATCCTATTTAGTCAAAGAGCAAAATTTTAGTATTTCTCCAGAGTATACTGTCAAATGCAATATGTATCTTATTAATGTCACTCCATAGTCCTTGAGGTCAGTCATCATTTTATATTTGTTTAGCTCTCATAGAGCTATTGTATTGCTCATTAATGTTTAGTTAATACAAAACACATATCCCAGAAACTGAGCCAATTTTCTAATCTCTCAAGGTTGAGATGACAGTGTTGAAAAATACATGAACAAAGCCAAATTCTTGATCAAAATACATGGTAAGACCAACTACATTTATATAGAAGTACCTAACATTTATAGGAGAATAATTGATATATTTGGCTAGTCAACTCCCTGGAAAGTAACTGCCATGTTCTAAGACAATCATAGTGACTAAAAGAAGAGCTCACATTCCCCGGTGAGTTCTGAACCCTGGAACACATGAAGCCACTGTCCCTTTGAAAATATGTACAGTCACTGTCGGTAGACGTTTTCTTCCTAGGTCAGGTCAGCTTCCTAGATATTGTCCAGCAGCCACAAAAGTGAGATCTACCACTCCCTGTGAGCCACACCACTGCTGTTCACCTGCCACTGCTGCTCACTGGTCCCAGCATTACTCCTTCAGGATCTCTTAGTCCACCATCTACCACTCTGACTTAAGCTGAATGCTCCCTTCCCTCTGAAAAGCAACACAGCTCTAGAGAGCTAGTTTGGGTTATTTTTTTCAGTTATCTAGCTTACATCTTTTCCTTCCTCCAACTAAATAGCAAAAAGCTATACACATTCCCAGTATTTCTGAAGGTCTCATGAAGCTTCAGTTTATAGAAATCAGAATGATTTTGAACTTGATGACCTAAGCTTTGTGCATTTCAGCGTGTGAAGCACAAGAAAGAAATCAGACTAGAAAAAAGACATGTAGGATTTTGTCAAACCTATCATAGGTACTGGGAACCAAACTCTGGTCCTCTGTAAGAACATAGGCACTTAACCACATACTCAGTGTTCCAGCCCTAGGATTTGTGTTTTAGTTTTTTAACTGAAGCATAATTACACATTTAACTCAACATGACAGCTTTTCAAATGTCCTCTATAGAGAGTATGAAGCATTATATCCTAGAGATTAGATAAACCACTCTCCAATTATTTTTGTAAAGTTAGAATGAAGTCAACCACAGAAGTGATAAAACTGAGGGGCTAGTGTGAAAATCTTTTGGAATCATTTTGGAACAATGTATACAGTAAAATATAAGAAGGACCTAAGATTGTTCTGTGTCTATAATATGTAAAAAAAAAAAATCACTTTTTAAATGGATTTCTGTAACTACCTCATTTCATTGTTGGTAGAAACTCTGTACTTTGTAAAAATGGAAATTTGAGTTGCCTGAGAAATTTATTTGGTCACTTGGCACATTTTCTCACATTTATCAGTGAGAAACAATAAGGAAGTTTGGTAGAAAACTATGTGTGTCTTTTGGTGACAAACTATGTTTGGTGAGCTTTCCAACTGGTACTGGACTCGGGATTGACTCTTCCTCTGCTCTCCTAAGTTCTTGGGAATCTGAACAGTGCCTTAAATATTGACAAACCCTCATTCCTGAGGTTTGCTACATGGCAGATGGCCACCAGAATTTATTAAATGATTCAAATGATATTATTATGAGAGTCAGGTGAGAGAAGACTTTTATTCATAGTTCACTGTTCAAAACAGTTTAGTCAAAGAGATCAAATATTTGCCACTCTGTCTAAATTACTCCTGAGGTTGTATTACATGTATAGAAGAGATGAAATGCCAGCATGGCCAGAAAGCCGGCTCCTTCCCCTTTTTCCTCACTGTCGCATTGTGAGGAAGTCTTTTCTTCCATTTTTCCTTTACAGCAATGATACTCTGCATAACTAATAGCCGAGAAAGTACTGTGGCAAATATGTTACAGTTGCTGTAGCTATTTACATCTACTTTATTGGTAAGCACTGTTCAAAGCAACATTCCTACAATTGTTCTGTTTTTGTCAGTATTGAGGATTGAACCCAGGACTGTAAGCTAGGCCAGTGATCTACCACTGAGGTGTACCATTTTTTTTTTTCCTTTTTCCTTTTTATTTGGCAATAGCGCCCCATTAAGTTGCCCTGACTAACCTTGACATCACTTTGTAGCCCAGTCAGGCTTTGGATTTTCAATCCTACAGCTTTAGTCTACAGAATATTTGGGATTACAGAACTACACCACAACACTTGATTCAGTCACTTAATTCAATGAATCTATAACTTGAATTTCTGTTATTTATTTAACTCTGATATGCATTTTATCCCTTATCAAATTCTTCTGAAAAGAGGAATTGAAATATTCTGAACCAAGATAAGAACTGTGTAGGTAATAGCATGGTCAACCATATGCTGCCATAAAGTGACAATATCTTAGATAATTGTTGTCTCATCAAAGTTCAACATTGTGACTTGTGACCTTACTGATAAGATATCACTTTCATAGGATCGACTTGACTTCAAGTGACAATCATTTGGGAATGAGTAACTTTTCTCTGCTTTGCTGTGTAAGTGAGACACCAGCAGCTGAGTCTGCAAATGGGATGATGCAATTCCAAGTGGATGGACTCAGTGTGTAGGACAGTGACACTTTGCCCCCAAAGTATACTTTTGGATCAACAAGTTAATGTAGATATTAAACTAGATAAACTTCTAAAAACTGAACTAGAATCTCAGGTTTCATCTCTGTCATTTAAGTGCACCTCATGCTATCATAATATTGACTACATGTTATCAATATTAGTAAAGAACTAATAGTAAGACTACATTTTTCAGCCCTTTTAAGCCAATTTCTTTTTAATCTCTTGTGCTAAAAATGAACTGACCACAGATATTAATGGTCAAATTTCTTACTTAATGGTTTACACCCCTTTGAATTTGTTTTATAATGACATAGTTTTTAAATCTAAAACAATAAAAAACAATGCTAAATTTATGTCAGCTTCCTGTTGTACCTCATGGTAAGAAATTTTTGAGACCGTATATTAAGAGGGTTTCAAGATCCATCAGCTCACATTCCCTTAGCATTTATTTTATAATTAACCTTTGTTTAATGTCGTGAAGAAATCTGCTTCTGCAGAATGAAGATCTCCCTGAGGTGGAGGACATCTGAACTATGGTGTTACTGCTGTTTGCCCAAAGTCAAGGACCCCAATATTCCCTAGCTGTTTATATTAACGGCATTTGTACAGATCAATGTCATTACAGTCATAGTCACATGGGAATCTAATGCATTACAATTTTGGAGTTATATTGTTTGAAAAAATGATATATGTATGTATATATGTAACATAAAAATAATTTAAAAATCACTATATAAGAAAACAATTGTTCAGGTATATGTAGTATTCTGTCATCTACAAAGGGAGAAGAAGCTATTAGAAGACCTTTAGTTTTAGAGAGCTCATATTTTCTATTAATCATGTAAAAGATACTACCATAACATTAAAATGAAAACATTCATATCTGCATGCCACAAACACTTTGAAAATACACTTAAATGAAGTCCTAGGCTATGAATACCCTAGAAATTAAATACAAGTATTTTGTCTCAATGGATAAATTAAAATACCACCACTGAAAAAAGTAAAACTTACTGCATGAAGATGAGATTAATGAGCTATTAGAAAGTGTCTGGAAGTGAGTACAGAGTGTACCATGTTTGACTTGTGATGCTCACAGTCTGCCCTGGAGCCCTGTGACTGGATGGTGGCCTGCTTATTATAGGATGGATTTTTCTCTTGTTTCCTCATTCATTCTGGTTGCAATTACTTGATAACTTATAACTTTTTATTAGTTTAAAAATTACAAAGTTAATAGGTAATACCTGCCACCATGGCAGCTTTTCCCATGTGATGGCACCTTTCATGCAGGATGAGCTGCTTCAGGAAGTGATTCTGTGGTGTGGGCTGTGTCCCCCAAAACCTGACACAGAGACAGGACTGTTAGGATCTGGAAGATGCTCCTGAAAGCACACATAGGGGTCAAGTGGTACAGCACCATGATATTAATATATGGAGCAGGCACCAGGGAGCAGTCCCAGAGAAACCTCGGAGAAGCAATGTGGAACTCATTTGGGAACTGGTCATGGGAGGCTGAGGATATTACAAGATTTAGCCCACAAGTCCACCCTTCCTTGGTTCAGGGTCACTTCATGGAGGTTGATTGTGCAGAGCCACCAGCAAGCTTGTGGTGTACATGTACAGCTCTGTAGCTGGTCTGTCTGGGAGAGGATAAGGTTTCACATTTCAGACAGAATCTCCTGATGACCTCTAAGGCAGGGCAAGGGTGACCTGGCAGAGTCACAGTAGCACCTGGTACCTGCCCCCTCTATAGACAAGAAAAGTGAGTCGCCAAAAGGCTGTGTGACTAGCCTGTGTAAGAATTAGAATAGGCCACTGAGGGATCCTTCTAGATCAAACATTCTTCTTTGCTTATTAATTAACTAATTAATTTTTCATAAGACTTTATGCTGACATGTAACTTAGGGTGGCCTGAGGCTTTCAGGGATCCTCTTGCCTCAGCCCTTCAAATGCTGAGAAGACCTGAGACCCTATGCCCAGCTTAGGGCATACATTCTTAGCTGTCTAGAACACTAGAAACCCTGGAGTGTTCTATACCCCAAAACACTGGCTGACTGCTCTGATACGTTTACCTTATTTTGTATCTTCTCTGTTATCATTTGTACTCTTGATTGTGGAATGTTTGCTGTGGGTGGATCAGCTGGATCCTCTGTCTCAGACCCCTTGCTGTCACTGTCTAGCGCTGGAGGCATTAGATTCAGCATCACTGGGGTAGGCATAGTCTTAGAAAGAAATTAGATTATTTTTATAATTTTATAAGTATTTTATTTATTTAAGATTTGTGTCCTGCCTGAATGTATGCCTTCATGCCAAAAGAGGGTACCAGATTTGACTATAGATGGTTGTGAACCACCATGTGGTTGCTGGGTATTGAACTCAGGACCTCTAGAAAAGCAACCAGTGCTCTTAACCTCTGAGCCATCTCTCCATTTTTTTAAGCCTAGTGCCAAAGATGTGAAGATACTTTGAACCTATCTAAGTGTATGGAAGTCATGCCAAGTATGCAGAATTAAATCTTGGTGTTTAGAATTTTTCTGGATTATGTCAATAGGGGAGGTTTTGTCAGTAAAGCTGAAGCTGGCCTAGTCTAGATAAACGTTACTGGTAAGCAGGTTCTTTACCTTCTTTTGAACATGGATGATAAAACTACATGGAAAAGAAAGGAGCAAAGCAATGTCCATGGAAGGTTCAATGACGTTTCACCTGAAAGATTGAAGTCGAGGGGAAAAGCAGTCTTCTGTTGTCTACTCCTCTCAACATGCCTGAAGTCTTTCCCTGGTTACCCTCTCCAAATTTACTGAAAACAAGAAAGCAGTTACTAGGGAAGAGGCTTAGGGATGTCATGGTGCAGAAACAGCTTTAGGGACAGGCCACTGTTCCTCTGAAGACCAGATAGATACTCTTTAAACAATTCTGAGTCTCAGAATCCACATGGTCTTTTTAAATATTTCTGGAGTTAACAAGTCAAAACGTTCATACTTTTCTCCAATTTGCTCAAATATAGAATAATTGCTTTTCTCCGATTTGCTCAAATATAGAATAATTGCTTGACCATGTTAACATCTTTTTCTACAGACTCATCTAGTAGTTCTTGCCCACACTGGCACTCAGTATATAGGGAAACCCATATACACCCCCACATTGAAAGCTAACTGAACGCAGACCAACAGCTAACATGTTAAGGATTACAGTCCCCCTCTGTCTTCCATGGAGCTGGTACACCTCAGACATTCCCAGAGTAAATCTCGCCTAACTGATAGCTCTTTTTTTTTAACTGTATTTTTTTTAAGTCATATACCCATTGTCACAGTACAATGTGCTTCCTGATTGTTTTTTTCTCATTTTTTATTATGAATAAAGTCTCATTTTTATGCATGTATCCCCTTGTTCAAACTCCCTTCCTCCTCCTACTCCTTACACTCTCTCTCTTCTTCTCATTTCCTTATCTCCTCCCCAGCAAGGGCAGGAGGTCCCAAGGTCCCAAGGTGGCTTAGTTCAGCATCCACTCCAGGCAGATCTGTTTTCCTCATCCCCACATCAAGACTGGCTCAAGTGTTCCTCTGGAGGGAATGGGCTCCAAAGTGTCAGTTCAAGGTGCTTCAGATCCCAAGCTGTTCAGTGTTTGTGATTTGCAGCATGGGCATGCTTTGATTTTTGTTTAAAGTCCACTAATGAGTGAATATATCTTCTGCTTATCTTTCTGGGATTGTGAAACCTCGCTCATGAGGATATTCTCCATATCTATCCATTTGCCTGCAAATTATAGAATATCATTGCTTCTTACTGCTGAGTAGTACTCCATTGTGTAGATGTACCACAGCTTGTTAGTCCATTCAGTTGAGGGACAACTAGGTTGTTTCTAGGTTCTTTTTTTCTCTTTCTTTTTTTATTATGAATAAAGTCACATTTTCTATCCATGTATATCCTTATTCAAGGTTGATAGCTCTTGCTTCACTAAAATACAGACCTGTGTTCAAGACTCGGGGAGGAGAGTTAGACACATGGGTGGGGTGGGGGAGGGGGAGAATTTGTTTTATAACCAGTGCCTCTAGAACTACACACACCATAAAAACAGAGCTAACTCAAAGGGAAGAGATGACTGTTCTGTTCCTTCTTCGGGCCATGGCCAACCACTGCCCTGCTGATCACACAGGTTCTCTGTGTTGCTTAGAGAGGGATAAACAGATCCATCTCCACTCTGTAGTTTTAAGTCTAAAATATAAGATTTAATCAGGTGATGGGATGTGCCAAGTTGGTATAATGCTTCCCCAGCATTCAGGAAGCTCTGAGTTTGATCCCAACATCACATAAACTGCACATAACTGTGCACACTTGTAGTTCCAGCACTTGGGATGTGGAAGCAGGAGTGTCAGATGTTCAAGGTGATCTTCTGTTAAATAGTGAATTTGAGGTCAGCCTGGGATAAATGAGAGAGACCTTGTCTCTAATTAATTAAAAAATTGACAAGACATACTGTCTTGATATGCAGTCTGCTTGGTAAAATCATTAGACTAAGATTAAAAAAAAACAAGAAAGTTAAATTTAAGTTCAGAAGAAAGTAAAGTTCACGGTGAAACCATTATGAAAAGGACTTGAGACGGAGTAGGGGAGGTACCTGATCCCAGTACTTGCACAATAGGCAGGCAGATCACTGCACACTAGCCAAGGCTACATGGTGAAGACCTTGTATTAAGAAAACACATTCAAGTAGGAATATGCAGGACCATTTAAGAGAAGGAGAATGATGCTTTGACCAGGGTAACAGTCCACATGTGGAGGCCTTAGCTTTTATTCTCACAGTGTACCAGTAATACCAACAATCATTTTACCTACATGTTTTGATTAATCACATTAATTAAGTGATATCCATCATCACACCATTTTAAGTGTAGAAGCAAGTTCAGAGGGCCTTACATGTACTCCTTCTAGCTCAGTCTACCTAAGCCCACTGAATGAACTGTCATTCAGAAGGCAAGTGTATAACGAACGCATAGAAAAGCCAAGGGCAAATGTTGGCAGTATCCAGTCAAGAACTGGACAGATAGAAATGTTCAAAATGGATTTGAGGTCTTAGAGGAGAATGCTTAGTCATGTCCAGAGAAGGTGGAAGGCCTCAAATCTCCCCCTGGTATTTGTTTTAGAGCCCAGGGAAGGTGTGCAGGGCATGGAAAGTGACGTCAGAATGCTTAGCTGAGCTGTTCCGGTGGTGGAGATGGGTGATGCACACTGTCAACACTGATTCCCTGAGGCCTTAGATCACATTATCAAATGGGCCAGCAGGGTTTCAGCTCTGCACAGACAGCAATTGGCTCCCTAATCTGCCCTCACACAATGACATTCTCTTTTCTAACTGCCCAGGTAGCTCTGATATGCAATAGGTGAAAGCAATTGCTGCATTGTAATGTATTGGTGTTGCGATTGCAAAGGAAAAAAATCAAAAGTTGGCTTTCCGTCTTATACATTTAACAGTTTCTGAGTTCATTTTCCATATTATGGTAGCTCCTGTAATAACTTTCTGTATAGTAACTTCTGTTATCAATGACAGTGAGGTATGAGTTAGCTCTCTTGGGAGTCTTGAAATCAAACCTTTCATGCATAGATTCTAGAACAATACTGAGTACTAGACCAACATCTCAACTTCCCCAGGTATTTCTTAGACCTCCCAGAACCTCATGGTCCATACAGCTTCTTCAAGATCCATGTCATCATTTAAGTTTAATTCAAATAGATTGATATGAATTCAAGTTTTTAATTCAGTTAGTTACCGTAACTACACTCCATGGGATCAGCAGTGACAAATGGCTGGTGACAACTGTGTTCAGCAACACAGTTGCTTTTCATCATTGTAATGAGTGCTACTGGAGAGCCCTGTGCTAGATTATTTCACAGATCCTCCATTTGTGTTACCCTTTATCAATCAATATGTGTCCCACAATCCTCATAAACAAATACAGCAAATCTATATCTGATAAGCCAATAAAGGAATGAGAGAAGCTGGAGAGCTCAGAGCTGAGAACAAGTGTTGGACTCTTATCCAGGGAGAGGCAGCTGCCACAGCCCTTCCTCAGAAGCCCTTGAGTTTATTTCTCTAAGCATCTTCCCTATTACCAAATATTTGTCTTACTAAGGCACCAAATGTGCTGCAGCAAGTAAGTGCTGCAATAGAGGAGCTGCTTTTGCTTTTTATATTGATTTCTGTGCTTCATTTGCTTGTGATCTACTGACTGGTTCTTATTTAGGGGAAGAAACAGGAATGTAAAAGTTACTGAGGATTAAAAGTACTTCCTGTGCAATCCATGCAGAGATAAACCTTTGAAACCTTTGAAAGTACCTACAAGGCAAGCAGAATGTATTAGTTGAGAATGTATAGTCTGAAACCAGAGTTCAAACTGATTTGTCACGTAAAACAGTGTAAACCTTACTTGGCCTTTTCTTCTCCTTCTTTTAATATTCACTTGTAAAACGGGGTAGATAGCAGGACTGGTTTCTATGGCTATTGTGACAATGAAATGACAAGTGAAGAATACTTAGGTGTCTAATGCATCTGCTGAATCAGACTGTAAAAGCACTTAGCATTGCACATAATGGCACTCAGAAGCACTGCTGAGTATCCATAATGCCCAAAGAGAGGGAGAAATACCTAAGCAGACCCTGTCTAATACATGCGGTTTAGACAAGTTGAGTGCAGATGTTTAAGGGTAATTTTCAAAGAAGGAAAATTAAACAAATGAAGTCACAATATACAATAAATGTCTTTGTTACTTTTCTATTGCTGTGACAAATGCCATATACTTACAAAAAGAAATCTTTTAAATTTTGGACTCATGGTTCTAGAGCAGTGGTTTTCAACCCTCCTACTGCTATGACCCTTTAATACAATGCCTCATGGGATAGTGACCCCCAACCATGAAATTACTTATGGCTACTTTATAATTGTAATTTTGCTACTGTTATGAATCAAAATATAAATATCTGATATGCAGAATATCCAGTATGTGACCAGCAAAGGGGTTATGACTCACAGGTTGAGAACCTCTGTTCTATTACGATGGAGTATAGCAACAGGCAGGAAGGCATGAGCTGGAGCATAGCTGAAATGTTGAGACAACAACCATTAGAAAGAGAGGACACTAACTGTAATGGCCTGCCTTTGAAATCTCAAAGCCCACCTGCTATGACACACCTGCTCCAACAAAGTCACACTTCCTAATCTTTCCCGAACAGTTCCACTGACTACTGACCAAGTATCCAAATATGTGTGCCATTCTCATTCAGACTACCACAGACTGATGCCAAAGATCACATTTAACTCATTTCTTAGTTAAAGAAGCAAAAATGTATTATAAAGAAGCTTCCAAATGACAGGCATGTGCATGGGGCATTAGTGTGGAAGTGAATTTGCAAATGGTGCAATGCTGGCTTCTTGCGCATTGTTGTGGTGATTTTTTTTTCCTCTACCTGACAATATCCTGAGCTTCTCTGTGAACAAAAGTCTCTTGATGTCATCTGTTTACTACAGAACTAGACCATAGAGCACAGGAAAGATGCGGTCCCTGTAGCATCAGATTGCCGAAGGGGTCTCATGACCGTTATTAGGGAAATTAATCTTTTTATTTATTTCCAAAAATTGAAAAGTTTCCCAGTTCGGGGAAGTATGTAATCAATTATTTTGAGTTACCTAAGACACTGAGAGAACACAAGTGGGAATCTTAGCCTCAACACTTTCAGCTAGCTTTATGAAATCATGTCAACTCTGAGTATCAGCTTTTTTTCTGTGGGGTTAGGTAACAGTATCTGGCTCAGGGAGCTCTAATAAGAACAGAATTATGTGACCTAAGTTCCTGATGTGACTCATAGTCAGTCAACCAGCAGGGACTATTATGAACTTAATTATAGCTAACTGAACCAGCTCAGAAATAATAGCTTAGGTTTGCTTTTGCCACACCCGTCACCGCAGGTAGAAGCTACAACCAGCAAGAGGAAAAGCCCAGGGGAAGCATGGGGCACTATCCCACAGGGGAAACGGAGGATGACACCCTGACTAGAGAAGGAGGATGGTAGGAAAGAGCACTGAGAGAGAGCCTGGGTGGTAATGCCTGGTTCTGGGACCCCCACCTCCTGGAGGGGCTTCAGCGGATAGGACTCAGTTGAGTGGGCTGAAATGCTGTTCCCAGGTCAGCCTGTCCCTGTTGACTTAACTGCTGGCAGGTGACAGCCTGTGTCTCTCAAGTCACCCAGATACTTATTGAGTACATTGATGTTTAAGAATAATTGCTGCAGAATAAGTAAAAAGCCTTTTGTTTTTAATTTTCTGTCAAGTTTGGAGGTATGACTGATAATAATTACTTATACTAAAAGAAGTCAAAGTGATATTTTGTTCTGGCATTCATGTGTATTTGTGAAGGAACTGTCACAATCAAATAAGTGTGTGTGTGTGTGTGTGTGTGTGTGTGTGTTTAAAATTAGGACCCATTTTTTTGGAAACTTTCATGTGTGGAGTCCTTTATCTAGTTACTGTGACATTCATTAGATCTCTAGAACTTTCTTTATCTTATAACTAAAATTCGAACCCCATGACTGAAGTCTTGTTTGGTCCATGCTCTGATCTCTGGAATCCACAGTCTACTCCTGCTCCTATGAGTTCATGTACTTCAGATTTCATATATGAGTGACAGCATGCCGTGTCTTTCTCCTGTGTCTGGCTTATTTCACTGAGCAGAATGTCCTACAGGTGCATACATGCTTCAAATGGAAGGATTTCCCTGGTCAAGTTATATTCTTAAAGCATAGGGAGAGTATGCAATACGGGTTGGCATCTAGTGTGCTGGGGAGCTTATGATGAGAAAATAAGGTGAGTCTGGAGGCAGGAGGGAGTTGGCAGCATAACTGCAGCCCACGGCAGGAAAAATAAGGCCTTCATTAAAGTCCACATAAAGGATTCCTTACCGTGACCATAAAGGAAACATTTAGTTACTCAGTAGAGAGTGGGCTTTAAAGTCCAAGAAGAGGGCGCATTGGTACCCCAATACAAACGGAAGGAAAACAGCCAGTTACGAATACGCTAGAGGATGGTGATAATGCTAAAGAGCTGCTCACTGACAGGAGTGAGAGACGGGAAAGGTCTAAGCTTGAGTGACAAGTGTGAATGGGAGAAACTCACAGGGACAATGTAAGATTTTATGGAACAGGTTCAAATAGGGCTCTTCTGTTTCCTTACCTTCATGCTGTCCAAACACTGCATTCCACACATAAAGGACTCATGGGTCAGATGCCAACAACATACAACTGAAAATGAAGACATGTTATGCTTGTGTTCAATCTTTCCTGGAACAAAATGGAAAAGCAGCATGAGCAGTCTGTTTCAAAGATCAAAATGCACAGCATAGATGACAGAGTAATGTAACTTAATTACTCTGTTCTTTCTAGGCAGAGTATAATCCTTAAGGGACAGGCAAGGTGTTTGGAAACTCACTTTCATTCCCCAGTGAGGTACTTGGTAAACGCTCAGTTGTTGAACTGAGGCTTAAGATGATCCTTAGGGAAACAGTAGCATATGTCTCCTCTACCCTGGAGTTGCCCTGTTTTCAGCAAGTTGCATTGGTTCAATTCTCAACTGTCTAGCATCCTTCAAAGGGCTAATTAAGATATCTATCTAATGTGGGAATTATTGTCTGGAAATTAAAAGTTAAAGTACACCTTAGTTCCCAGACTCTGTTGGCCCAATGGGATCCTGCCAAGATTTCTTATACTCTTAACCACAATTATTTATCCCCAACTGCTACCTTGGTTGGAATAGATTTACAGAGGCGTCATGCAGAGTGTGGAGCCACACTTGCTTTTCACAGTCCACAAATGCCTTTAAAAAGAGCTTTGGGTTTCAAGTTTCTTAATTTGGGGTTTGATCTAACTTTTAGCAAAAAAAAAAAAAAGAAAGAAACTCTATTGTAGCATTTTAGATTATATTATTAAAATATTTTATTACTCACCTCAAATACAAAAGATGTCAAGTTCCCAGAACATAAGTCCCCAGGAGAATTCCCCAGCTTGAGACTGTACACATGCTCACAAAAGGTTTATATACACTTGTATGGTTTGATATACAGCATGGATATTTTCATGCAATGTCCCTGTCTTAGTTACTTTTCTGCTGCTGTGACAAAATGCCATGGTCAAGGTCACTTACAGGAGAAAGTGTTTAACTGTGCTATGGCTTCATAACGTTACAGTTCATGACGGTGGAGCAAAGGAGTGGGGAGGGACAGCCAGGAGCTCACACCTTCTCACTAACCACTTGTTAAATCTGTGTGAATGCCTTTTGCCCATTTTCTGAGTTTAAATTTAAATTGATGTCATGACAATCATATTATTTAGAGTAAGTTTACATTTTATGTTTATCCTATGTTATTTATGTCACTTCAGCTACAGAATTAAACTTCTTATATTTTGAGGATTTAGTATAAACAAAGGCAAAGCAGATTAAAATGAATAGTCTCCCAAATAAGGCACTTGAACTTTTGGATTGCAGCACAGATACAAAGCATCAATAAGTGCATTTTTTTATTCAGATGATAAATACTTGTGGAAGATCAACTGTGCCTCAGATTTTATTCCAAAAGTCAAAAGCACCACATGAAACAAAGCTTGATTGTAGTCCATGATACAACCTTGTTTGTGCTGCAGGTGTGGTGTGTGTACTTACAATCCCAGTGCCTTGGCAAAATAACTTGACAAGACCCCCTAATGAATGGAAGGACTTACTTTGAGATGCATGCAGTCATGGCAGGGAATTCACAGTGGCAGAAGTCACAGTGGTCATGGTTAGGAAGTGTAGCATGATGAGTGCTGATACCCAGCAAGCCTTCTTTCTCTATACAGTTTTGGAACTCCAGCCTAGGGTGTGGTGCCACTCACATCTCTTCCTACCTCAACCTAATGCCCCACACATGTCCAGAGATTATCACCATGAACATTCTAGATCAAGTTAATGATTGAGATTAATTAATTATCACAATATTTTACTTCAAAACAATAATTCAAGTAATGAATTAGAAACTACAGATTATTTCTTTAAACAGAGGCTATGGAAGAAATTCTGTCTGTAGTGGAACTGAGTTTGAGAGCCTACTTTACTTATCCCGTTAGTCTAAATAAGGAGGGTGCACGTAGCTTTTCATGTGAGCTTTCTTGGAAGTTTGTGTCAGCAGCAGGTGCAGATTTGTTTATTTCATGCCACCTGCATCTTTGACCCATGGGGAGATGCTGTGATATAGAAACTGACAAGAAATTTATGACTCGGGTATTTTAATTGCATGTGTTTTATAATTGATGTCTTTACAGATGTAAGCTGGTTTTTTGTTTTCAAAACTCTGCACTATTTTTCTCCATCCTCACTCTTTCCCAGGTTTTAGGGACAAAGCCAGAACTTCCAGATGGGGACAACGATGATGATGCTGTGGCAGACATAAGTAACAGGAAGATGGCGAAGCTCTTCATGGTGAGTCTGCTGGGTGGGATTCTGAGGTCAGCACTGGGGAGACTGACTCTACCATAGTAGGGAACTCACCTTGCTCTCATAGAGAAACACACAGGTAATTTTTCACATGTATGTACTAAAATATTCACTTCTATAGCTTTTTGTTCTTTTCATTAATGATAACGAAGTTACTGCTGTAACTTACACAATAGTGTACAGTTACCTGTTTGTTTGTAATATTTGTACATAGTATACCTGATAAAATGCTTCCTTTGTAGAATAAAATATTGTAAGTTTTCTTCTTGTAAATTTTTCATAAGATTCTAAAACCTTCATCTTTAGAATATCCTTTCAGTACAAAGAACACATTTCTCCCAGGAGGCTGAACTCTCCAGTCAGTCAGCTGGAAGGAGATAGGGAGGAACCTGCCCTGGACTGACCTAGTAACTGGGCAGCACACAGTCACCTGAGTTTTCTAAAATGAAAAGTGAGGGGGTGGGGAGGAGGAGGAAGGAGGACGGAGAAAGTGGTTCTATTTGGTAATTACCCAAGTTTCTTCCAACAATAGAATTTTCGATTTACTTTTGGTGAAAGTGACAAAAGCCAGGAAACCCTGCAGTTAAGGGACTTTCAGGACCAGTCTTCATGTACCCCTCCCTCTCTTTCAACTTGCTAAGCTTTGGAGCAGGTGGTCATATCCCTTCACAATTTAGTGATTTAACTCCTTTTCAATAAGAAGGAATAGAAATTAAAGGTGTGTTCTACCACACCAGGCCCTTTTAGGAACTTTTTAGCTTACCAACTTCATAGTTATGAATAAAAATGATTACTAATTTATGTAACATAATTTCCTTTTTATAATAAGAAAGTGGCTTCTTTCTTCCTTGACAATAAAGAAAAATGTAATTTGATATCAGCTAAATGCTGATTTTTTTTTAAAAAAAAACACATAATCCACATTGACATTGTTAACTAAATAGTTTGTGGCTTCATTTCACTTTTTACAGTCTAACAAATGTCATTTATTCCCCACCATTGACCAAAACTCTTTTCCTTCTTGGGCAGCATTATGCATGAATGAAATATTTCAACATAAGAAAATAATCTTGGACTGTGGTTCCCTCTAGTGGGGCTATTGTATTTTGCACAATTTAAGCTGTATAATCATGGATATTATTTGGGGTCAAATAAGACTGGGAAGGTAATCACTGTACAGATGCTCCTGTTTGTTGCAAAACTTGGTTGCTGATTGAAGCCAACTCTGGATCCTTCATATTTAACGAACATGCAGATGATGATTCCACAGCCCACAAGGTGACCATGAAACCCAGTACATTGCAATAGTTCATAAATAAATATCACCTTCAACTCTATACAAGCACCTACAAAGCCTCTTTAGAAGCTTTATCTTACCTGTGGCAGAAAACAATTTACCTGGATAGTTTTCTCAAAGCATAATTAAACTTCAAAGTTATATGAAAAGCAATTCTTTCCTCCATTCAGTGACTGATGGGGACCCAGTAACTGAAGTTTCAACGAGTATACTCAGCTTTGTGTGTGCATGCAATGCACGTAGGATCATTATCTTTTGAAAACTTTGCTCCAAAATGTAAAATAAATAATCATGGAACAAAGGGGCTCAGGAAATTTAGTATACACTAACATTGTGAGAGCCCTGACACAGTACAGTTATCTCCATGGTTTTAGAGACAGTGTCAAAATGTAATTTTCTGTTATTAGTTCTTCTGCCTCTGGTGATCTTTTTACAAAAGTGTTTGGAATATAGTTGTATAGCCTGATATTTCTGGCCTGTCTAGCACGAGATTAAGACCCATAGACTCACAGCCCTGCAGAAACACATAGAGGCTTATATTAATTACAAACTGTTTGGCTTATGGCTTAGACTCATTATCAGCTAGCTCTTACAACTTGACTCATTTCTCCTAATCTATGTTTTGCCACATGGCTCATGGCTCACCTGTGTTCCATTACATCTTGCTCTCTCAGCAGCAGCTTGCAGTGTCTATCTGACTCCATCCTCCTTCTTCTTTATCTATGCTTGGATTTCCTGCCTACCTATAAGCTGCTTTGTCATTGGCCAAAACAGTTCCTCTCTTATCCAATGGTAATTCACAGTATACAGAAAGACATCCCACATCACTGGCTCAGGGGTGCTCTGTCTCTTTGTCTTGACACAACTTGGCTATATACCTTGTTAGGCTCCTATTCTCAAAGTGTGCAGTCCACTCTCACTATATCCACAGAGTGGGTAACTGTACCATAGCATTGTTTTAGAATGTTTTTACCCCCAAATGAAATCATCCAGTTCATGGTTTTTCTGTTAGGTTTCAGATGCAAGTGGATCTATGAAAGTGACTCTGGTGGCCGAGGAAAACCCCTTCTCCATGGCAATGTTGCTTTCTGAAGAATGCTTCATTTTGGACCATGGTGCTGCAAAACAAATTTTTGTATGGAAAGGTAAGAAATGCCATTGATATGGTTACTGTATTTCATGCTCATATAGATGCTCTTTTACCAGAAGGGGAAAAAAAATTCTGATTTTAAAGAAAAACATACCTCTTGAGATACAGTTTGTAAATATCTCACCTAAGATGAACCTGGTGATAAAACTTTTGGGACTATTCCACAAAGATTAGGAAGCTAAAGAAAGCATTTGAGTAACAGAAATATATATTGTTAAATATACTGTCAATTACTGTGATACTAAATGGATTTAATATACCAGGGAATTTTGCCATTCTTTCATTGTTTTATTTAACTTAAATTATAACTATGTTTATTTTTGGTATGTAACTATTTTGTAATGATATAGTGCATTGTCATTCAAGGAGGAACCAAATGAGTCCTGCTTGGATTCCTAGATCAGATGAGATTTGGTGTGTTCAGGGTGGTCTGGCCATGTACAATGCAGTATAGTCCCCTTTGGTAATTTGTTCTCTTTATTTTTCGTACTAGGTAAAAATGCTAACCCACAGGAAAGAAAGACTGCAATGAAGACAGCTGAAGAATTTCTACAGAAAATGAATTACTCTACCAATACTCAAGTATGTGTGAAAAGAAATCACTAGAAAAACCATTGAAACTTAAAGTCGTGGTGTCTCCACAAAGCTCATGAAAAGTTTGTTTCAAAGTTGTGTGTGTGTGTGTGTGTGTTTGTGTGTGTGTGTGTGTGTGTGTGTGTGTATGTGTGTGTGTAGTCATTCTCAGTTCAGCATGTGCCACCTTGTATCATGTATCCCTATTATTTTTTTTGAGGTGGGGAGAACATTTTTCAGAAAGTGGAGACCAGATCACAGGGCTACACAGAGCTGGAGATGTGGTTTGTAGAGTGCTTGCCCAGCCAGCATAAAGCTCTGGACTCCATTTCCAGTACAGCATGAAACTGGATATGTGGTGATACATACTTGTAATCCCAGCACTCTGTAGGTACAAGCACCAGGATCAGTTCAAGGTCATTCTCAGCAAAGTAGAGTTTGAGGCCAGCCTGGGTTACACACACACACACACACACACACACACACACACACACACACACACACACACAATCTGTCTCAAAAAACAAAAACAAACAAAAAGTTACAAAAAGACTATCCTCCTCAACTATTGTGAAGACTTGGGTAACACCCTCATTATATTTGGTTTCCTGCAGATCAACTCAGACTAGCTACCCTTTTTCTCCATGTATATATTGTAGCACAAATAATATAATGGGATACTTTCCTCCTGGTCAGATCTCTTTCAAGCTAAGGTGAACAAACATTTATGCTGTGGTAACACAGGAAACCTTATCTTTGTCATTCAGATTCAGTGACAGTGATGTTAGCTGTGAGAAGAACCTAGGCTGATTACTGTAGTTGCACAGACAAACAAAGTCCCATGTATAGTCATAAAAACAAGGACAGCTTTGATTACTTCATTCTCCTGCTATAGATATTTTTCTGTCTCTTGCTTTCCCATTAATTATTATTTTGAATTGCAGATTCAGGTTCTTCCCGAAGGTGGTGAAACACCAATTTTCAAACAGTTCTTTAAGGACTGGAAAGATAAGGACCAGAGCGATGGCTTTGGGAAGGTCTACATCACAGAGAAAGTGGCTCATATACAGCAGATTCCGTTTGATGCATCCAAACTACACAGTTGTCCCCAGATGGCAGCCCAGCACAACATGGTGGACGATGGCTCTGGCACGGTGGAGGTAATTCTACATCTCTCTCTTTTTGTTTGGGCTTTTAACAGGCTTCTTTATGGCACTGTCTCAGAGGGGGATATAGTCTTAGCAATCTTTAAATCTTTTTAAAAGTTGAATTTTATTTAGTAAGGAAAGTGACCCAAGACTACACTGAGTTGTGGGGAGTTACAGCCAGAGAGCTGTTGCCAGGCTTCAGACCCATTTGTACGTGTGCATATTACATTAAGGTGGCAACAGATTTTTCCACCATAAAGTCTGTATCTGGCATTGTACAAGGCTGTGCTTAGAAGGCATCATCGATTTTTTTCATCCTCCTATAGTAAAATATTATTTTAAGGTGTTTTATTTCTGTTCATGTTGCATTTGTCTAACTCTGTGAAGCTGTGTTCCTGTGCCTGTCTAGAACACCTGATGGTCTAATTAAGAACTGAACAGCCAATAGCAGGGCAGGAGAGAGGATAGGTGGGGCTGGCTGGCAGGCAGAAAGAATAAATAGAAGAAATCTGGGAAGAGGAAGCAAGCAAGAGATAATTTAAGAAAAGCTGGCAAGAAACAGGCCAAGCTCAGATAATTATTCTTGTAATTAAGAATAAACCTCTGTGTGTGGTTTATTTGGGGGCTGGAGGGCAGGTCCCCCCAAAAGAGCAAAACAAGCAACAACACTTCCTACCTGGTGGAGGTAGTCACGAAACAAAATGAATGAAAAGCAGATCTGTCCTGAACGTTCAACTTGAGTATATGGATTACAGTCTAGATAAAAATTCTAAAACTCTCATAATCGTTTTAAATTTAAATTTCTCCAAACTCAGTTCACTGTTTAACTACCTAACTTAATGAAGACTAGTAACATAATCTCTTCTCTAAAGTGTCTTCATGGCCCTCCAGCCTTCCTAAGGGCTCTCCTCCTTGCTGGACCCTTGAGGATTTGAACCTTGGTCTCCACTGTCATCTGAAGCATCCCCATTCCTCCATGAACTGCTGTCAGGCAATCACTTTCCCAGCAACTCCATCCAATAGCAGCTTCAGCTCTCCTGAGGAGCCGCCTAGCAGCACTGAAAAGGCCTTTCTCCATGCTTGGAGATGAGACTTTTCACAAAATTGATCACATAAGTACCATAGAAATGTTATTTACTAGCAGATTTCTCCTGGGTTTTGTTTTTTGTTTTTGTTTTTAGGACCAAAGTTAAATACTTCATATTTATATTCCTAGGTCATATTATAATGCTTGAACCAAGTATAGCTAATACATTTAGAGATTAAGTTTTCTTCTTTTCTAACAGGAATGATGCTGAGCTGTAGAGGTGTTGCGGGTGGGAAATGAAACATGAATGTTCTGACACCACCATTAAAGGAATTAACTTCCTGGTTGAAACCTCTCTTGCTTGGGCATGCTCTCAGCACAGGCACCTTGGCTAGAATGCCCTTGAGGAGACAGAGCTCCTAGGTGCCCGCTCTGCCTACAGTGCAGTCTTCAGCTCTGGCTAAAGCTTCTCTGAAAAGGCTCCCTGTGCCTCACTAGGGATGCTAAACCCTGGTGGCTCGATTTAGGCTCTTGGGGCTGGTGAGGCTGTGCTGCTGAGACCTCTAGTCTCTTGAGGGATGGCACAGGAATGCTTCTCCCTAAAGGCCATGCACTGTTACTCTTGATTGCTCACTCCATGTTCCAAAACCACTACTGCTTTGGCCTCTCCAGCACTCACTCATGTGGGAGGAATTGTGCCATAAAAAGGTGCACGATGAAATGTCTGGGGAGCCTCTTGCTCACTACCCACTTCACAAATGATGAAAAAATATTTTACTCTAGAGTCGAAGCATATTTCTGAGTTGAATTGTAATAGTACCATATTATTTTTATAAATTTAAAAGTACACACACACACATACACACACACACACACTCCAATAGTTTCAGAACTACTGGACTTGGAGGCATATACCCATAATCTTAGCATTTACTAGGCTAAGACAGAAAATCATGAGTTCAAGATCAACCTGGGACATATGGATAAATCCTGTCTCAAAACAAAGTGACAACAAAATCTAAAAACAAAACTATCAACAACAAAATTCTCAGAACCGACTAAATATTGAGGAGGAATCAAAAGAAATAGGAGATTTTAAAAGTGAAGAAATTGTCACTTTCTTTACTCTTCCTGTTTTTACTTGATTATGAACTAGTTAGAGAATAACTTAAGCAGTACTTGATAGTGAGTCTAAAGTGGAAACTATTACAGCTTATGAGTAGTATTTCAGTCAGTGAACTTTTAATAGTGTGTGTGTCTTCTGTCTCTTTCAGATCTGGCGTGTAGAGAACAGTGGCAGGGTCCAGATTGATCCGGACTCCCATGGCGAGTTCTATGGTGGTGATTGCTACATTATCCTCTACACTTACCCCAGAGGACAGATCATCTACACATGGTGAGTCTCTCTTGATCTCAAGTGCCACAGATCATGCTACATATTACTGGACTTCATGTAGCATGATGTAGAATCATCCCTTGATTTTAGCACCCAGCTAGTACTCAGATTATGTGCACTATGTGCACGATTTCCCAAAATAACAGGCACTGAGCAGACATGATTACTTAGCAAAGTCATATGAGAAGCTAAGGCCAGGTATCTTTAAAATGGAGATGAAAATAACTACTGTATGTATTTCTAGAAATCCACAGGGAAATCCAGGATTATTGCTGAACAAAAAGCCTGTAGCTCTAATTGCCCTGGTTATGCTAAACCATTTGCTTCTTTCTGATAGTTTACGGCATCTTAAGTCTCCTTTTGAAGGGGTTTCATGAGAAGGTGTTGAAAGCTAGCTGCAAACCAAGGTAATTTGCTTACTACAAACCAAGGTAATTTGCTTACATTTCTCTAGGCAAGGGGCAAAAGCTACCAGAGACGAGCTGACCATATCTGCATTCCTGACTGTTCAGTTGGATCGGTCCCTTGGAGGACAAGCCGTGCAGGTTGGTATTCTTGACATACCCAATGCATGCAATTCCAGCCCACTTCCTAATAAAAGCTCACTTCCCACATTCAAAGGGATTTCAAAATTTTTATGTTGATTTTTTAATTTTGAAATTCAGATATTTCATAACATACTGGTTATCTCAGATTCTGGAGACAATTCACCAAAGACAAAATAAAAACATCAACAAACTAATAATTTCAGAGTCCAAGAAGAAAGCAAAGACTCTTCTCTTTAGAATCTCCATATGTCATAGTCATTTGACATTTCCAGCTATGAACAAAGTTATAATTGACAGAGTTATGGGTTGATAAGTGCACATCCTAATCTTGAAACCCTGTGAAAATATTGATACAAAGTAAAGAAGAATGAAAATTGAAGACAGAATCATAGTTGCTTACCATCTGAGCTCAAGTGAGGAAGATGATCCTCGATTACTGCATGATGCAAAGCATTCATCAAGGTCCTTCGAAGCCAACTAGCAAGACAGACAGAGTGAAAAGAATGTAGTGTGATGAAAACTCCATGGACAACTGGTGGCTTTAGGGGAGAAAGGGACCCAGGAAGGAATACAGGCAACCTCTGGGAGCTGAGAAAGGAAAGGAAAAGAATGCTTCCTAGAGTTCCTGCGTGCTCTAGTCACACTGTCCTACTGCTGTGAAGTAACACCATGACCATGGCAGTTTACAGTGGTGGCTGTCTTACAGGTTCAGAGGGTTGGTCCATGATCATCATGGTGGGAGCATGGCAGCAGACAGGCAGCCGTGGCCCTGAAGGAGGAGCTAAGAGTTTGTGTCCTAGTCCACATTCAGTAGGCAGAGATTGGGCCTGATAAGAGCTTTTGAAACCTCAAAGCCCATCCCCAGCAACTCACTCCTCCAACAAGGCCACACCTCCTAATTCTTCCCAAATAGTTTCACTAACAAAGGACCAAGCATTCAAATATATAAGCCTGTAAGGGCTATTCTATTCTCATTGAAATCACCATACTGTAGTCTAGTGACTAAACTCTTATAGATTTTAACCTCGTGACTAAATTAAGGTAATGACTCACTTCAAATTTCTGACTGTTGAAAGTATAAGATAATGAATTGCTACAGTAGCAACAGGAAAAACACAACAGTACAGAGCAAACATAACTGAGTAAGTTTCAGTTACTTACAGGTAAAAATATAGGACATTAGTTTGTACATTTTCAATCAAAGAAATCCATAAATTATGGTTCACACAGGCAAGCTGAAATCAACTTTGACAGATCCATATTTTTTTCCCTTAGGGACCAGAATCTTGCTTGAAACAAAGTCCACTGGCCAAAAATGAGACAAGTGGATGGGAGAAAAGGACAGCAGTGGGTAGGGAAGGGAGAGAACTGAGGACAGGAGTAGAGGGGGATCCCGGGGAAGGGAAAGGACATGCAAAGGACGAGAGGTGGTTCAAGGGAGAGCGGACATGGGTCCTGCATTTGGTAATTCTGAAAGTGAAAAACCAATTGTTGAGAGTGACTGAACCCTGAGTCAGAATGACTGGCGAGCACACACACACACACACACACACACACACACACACATGCACATATGCATGCACACACACATACACATATATACACACATGCATACACACACACACACACACTATGTCTATGAGAAGGGGCAACAACTAATATTTGACAATAAGCAGACATTATCAGCACCTGGGTAGATTTTTCTGCCATGTCTAACAGGCCTTTTCCAGGGGGTTTCAGTAACAACATTTTTTTTTCTTCAAGTTCTGCTTTTCCTTTTATCCTAGAGTGTTTGCCCCAACTCAGGACTGCTATCAGTGATCACAGGAAATGTGTGCTATTTCCCCATTTGCCTCTCTACCTGCACTATCTGTCTACTCTTGTTATCTTCAGGGTAGCACTTGCTTTTTCCTAGTTGGAGATCACTGTCTTTGTCTCTCCCATTTTCTTTCTCTGATGTGAGATGGCTTTCTGTATGCTGTGAATTACCATTGGATAATAAAGGAACTGTTTTGGCCTATGGCAAAGCAACTTAGAGGCAGGCAGGGATCCAAGCATAGATAAGGGGGAAGAAGGGCAGAGTCAGACAGAGACACAGGGAGCTGCTGCCGAGAGAACGAGATGTAAAAGTACAGATGAGCCATGTGACAAAACATAGATTAGTAGAAATGGCTTGAGTTAATTTAAAGAGCTAGCTAGTAATGAGCCTGAGCCATAAGCCAAACTGTTTGTAATTAATGTAAGCTTTTCAGTCATTATTTGGAGCAAAGAAGCTGTGGGACTACAGGTCTGTCTGGCCCTCAGACCTAGGCCGAGCCAGAAATTTCTTGCTACAAATGGTGCCCAATGAGGGGCATAAACTCATGACCCTGAGATTAAGAGTCTCATGCTCGACTCTTTTTACTACATTTCTCTTTATAACCAATTTGGTACTAATACGTACACAAAGTGAGCTGGCTCTGTGTGTACAGAGCACATCAATCATGCTTATAAAATAACCTGATAAAGAAATTGCAAATTGTTGAATTCTTTAGGTGCATGCAGCTCTGTTTCTAATCAACTATTTTATTCACTGGAATACAATATTTATAATAAGAAGAAGTATCACCTACATCATGGAGTTGAGCTTAAAGCTGTTTCTCACAAACCATTCAAAGTGTTTGCAGCTACACATTGTGCTTCAAGATTTCACAGTAAAGTACATGATACACAATTAATGAATTTCCAGGAACTAGTCAGTTGAATCCTACAGTTGATGAAATGCTAATTTCGTATTGAATCACTCACTGGATGGCAGTAGTTCACAATAATTATATTTGAATAGCTGACGTTCTGCATTGCTCTTGTATTTTTGGTGGACTACCTGGGCAGTATTTAAGCAACTTATTACACAATGTAGTCCACCTTTGTTCTCTCTAATCTCCTTTGGAGGAAAGCATGGTCCTTAGTCAGTGCCCCTTCCTCATGTTGGCAGTTGCCGTGTTTTTGAAGGTTAGGTGGTATATTAGTGGTTTTCAGTGCTCCTGCCTACTCTTTCCAGACTGTGCGCACACCAGAGGAGGCTTTGTAAGAGCTGCTCACCCATTTGGATGTGTACGTGTTGAATTACATCTATGAAGTCAGTTATTTTTAGAATCCTCCAGGTTCCTCTAATTGGGAATGCCTCCAAATTTCCATTTGCCTGGCCTCTGGAAGCTCTCATTCATACTTCTGTTCCCCTGCTCTGTGCACCCAGGTCAGAGTCTCTCAAGGCAAAGAGCCCGCTCACCTGCTGAGTTTGTTCAAAGACAAACCACTCATTATTTATAAGAATGGAACATCCAAGAAAGGGGGGCAGGCACCAGCTGCCCCTACTCGCCTCTTTCAAGTCCGGAGGAACCTGGCATCTATCACCAGAATTGTGGAGGTAAGGCTATGCAATATGTGAATATGCTCTGGGTATGTTCTTAACAACATGCCTGGCCATTAGGAATATAGCCTCTACACACTGGCAAGTAAATGCCCTTTACCTCAACAATTTAAACACAAGAAGAGGAACATTGAATGAGAGGCAGTGAAATTTTTCAACTGTACTGAACCCAACCAAACAAATGAGTTTTGGAATATCATAGCCAGTAAAGCTGGCAAGAACAGGAAGCAGCTACGGCTTTATCTTGAAAGGTCTAGGGTAGAAGGATTGTGAGGCATGGTCAGATGACCATGAAACCTGGGGATATCTGAGAAGAAGGCTCTTTGAAAAAGAAAATCTGGCAATACTGGAATAATCCAACCCACCTTGAAGTCTAGTTACCATTGAAATTCAGGTCTTTGCCATCACTCTGTTGCTCTGTGTCCCCCTAGATCTAAATTTGTTTCTAAACCCTTTGTGTTTTTACAAGCTACTCAGCGAAGCTGTAGTTTTTCTCAGTTTGCATTCACTAGGAACCTCCTCCCTGCATGGGATTTAGCAATATCCTTCTGATTTCTCTTCTTATTATGGTGCCCCCCCTTTACCCACAAAGTTCAACTCTAGAAGAGGGCAGGGCCTGAAGATGGATGAATGCAAGATTGGTGAAGGAAGGAATCAGACACGGAACACTTCTTAGTGGTTTTCTTGTTTTTTGTTTTTGTTTGTTTGTTTGTTTGTTTTTTGAGATGGATGATGGACAGAAAGGAAACATGTCTTTCTGCAGCTTGCCCTACTCTGATGGGAGCCACCCTGGTGGGACAGGTCCTAGCAGAGGATGGGAGGGGAGGGGAAATAAAAGGACGTGAGCCATGGTGGTCGAGAGAATCATGTGCGTCTTTATTTATACAGAATTTAGTAAGTAGGGTTACATTTATGGTGTTCCAAAACATAGATCATATCATTTTTGGTTCTGAACATTGTTTTACTTCTTTTTCTCTTCTTTTAGTAATCATTGAGAAGCTATCAATCATTTCCCCTCAAGTTTGACATCATTTGTTGTGCCCAGACTCAGGTTTTCAGAAAGATCACCAAGCAGGGGGAGTCTAGATGCAAAAAGCAAGGTTTATTTATGTAAATACAAGCCAAGGTAGGGGGCTGTTGCCATAATGAAATTGGGGCGGAGGTAGGGGCTCCTGAAGGGAGCTTAACAGCCACTTTTAAAGGGGAAAAACCACTATTTGGGGTTACTCAAGTGCAAGCTTGTGTAGTGACAGCTAATCTGGGGAATTTCTCCTTGAATCTGGGCCCAAGAATGATGGTGGTACATTTTGACTACAACATTTGGTGGTCGGGTAGCAAGGTCAGAGTGTTTTGGATTCTGTGGTCAGAACTCAGGTCATGCTGCTCTTTTGTGAATAACAGTTTATAGCAATGGTCTCTGGGAACTGGGTGAGGGACTTCTCAGGGCTCTTGTCTTAGAATGGAAAATTCCTTTTAATTCTTCACATTGATGAACAGAGTTATCATGTTCACTTATTAAATCATAACCCAAGTTTTAAGAATCCAGATGCATATGACAGCCTGTTTTCAGGCTGGTAGCTTTGTTTGCTTCAAGCACACTAGATCAAAACAAAGTCTTCAAGCCAGCACAGACAGTGCAAAGCCCCAAGAAGTGTATTATTAATTCTTAATGATCAGAGTGCCTAAGGAAAAATCCTCAGGACAGAGCTGCTACAGTTATTATTCAAATTCTGGCATAACACAATGTTTCTATTTTATATCTTTACAGAATTTGTCTATATGTCTAGTCCTGGCATTCTGTTGTTCCTTGGTCATATGGCAGGCATCACAGTGGCTCTGTGTGAGCTAACTTTTCTAAGAAATGGAGGTCCTGATGGCTCATGCTTTCATCATCTTTCTATGTCACTCTTTGCCCAACAGTATAAGTCCGTGTAGGGCAGGGCTAACTTTAACTAATTATCT
Source organism: Sigmodon hispidus (assembly GCA_004025045.1). NCBI lineage: Eukaryota > Metazoa > Chordata > Mammalia > Rodentia > Cricetidae > Sigmodon > Sigmodon hispidus. The sequence continues at coordinate 27,640 of PVIH01007433.1, read as the reverse complement.
GTCTTGCTAAATATGCTATGTAATTGTCTGAGTGTATAGTGGGAAGAGGCTTGCAATCAGAACTGCGACTAATTCCTCTAGGTCACCGAATCTTGTTGACCTTTCTGAGTTTACATAGTTTCGATTATCTTGTTCCTGAGTAAGAACAGGGACAGATGTTTCCAGAACATCTCATGCCTCATAAGGAGACCTCTGGCCTCTTTATGTGTGTAACAACTTCCAAGGTATAAGGAAGTCCTTCAAGTAGATAAGGATATCCCCCTAAAAGTGGGGGTGGGGTGGGATAGTATGTTCAAGCGTGTCCTGGGGAAGCTTACAAGCAGCATTCCTGGGAGAAGGCATAAGTGATTGATTCATTAGGAATTTTCCATCAACCCAACATCCTCAAATTGTACAAATATTAAAAGTCTCCCAAGTATGCAACAGGTGCAGATGAAACCCAAAGGTGGCATGGCGGCCATCATGGGGCTCAGCTTTGCTGGATCTTTGTCAAGCAGCTGTGCTGGCTTTATGACTTTTGCCATTCCATTCAGATGTGGCTGTGCCACCCACCAAATCGGTTCCCCCTGCAGTCCCTCCCCCACAGTCCTCTTTTACTATCTGTCATCTGCTGAGCAGCTAGCTGGTCCTTCCCCTGTCGTTGTGATGGTTGCACCATGGTCTCTGTCACTTCCATCTTGTCTTCTTTCTTCCAGCAATCTCCTTGTACATCATTTCCTCTTTCTCAGAAAGAACAAAATGTAATCACACAGAGGTCACCATATCTGCTCTCCCACAATTTCACTAACTACCTCTGCACAGTAAAAACAATTCATGTATTAGTAAACATATAAAAGTGATGAGCTGTTTTATCAATTAATATCAAATCACCCATAAATTATATATTTTACAGTGATTTGCTGAACTGGTAAATAAATACTTATTACAGAGAATAAAAAAGTATGGCTCCAACCCAAATTGTTCCTGCAGATCCTCCTGACTACAACCAGCAGATCCCCACGCAGATCCTGTGCTTGCAGTTCATCCAGATTGCAGGCACAATCTCCTTTCTTATATCTATGACTCATTTTATTCTCATACATTGGATGATTTACTTTGAAATCAGGAGATGTGTTTGAAAGCAAATGCTTTAGAAACTGTGTCTTGCTTTCTCCGTATTTTCTCTGTGGCCCATCATCTTTGTCCTAAGAGCACAAATCTCGATAGCCTGGATGAATGGGAACAATGCTTTTAAAGGCTTCTTCTCTGGTCTTGTTTTCCTTAACCTGCCACAGGAATTCACCACAGGCAACTTGAACTATTTATTGCACATAGTTTTCTGATGAGGTGGCTGTGTTACCACATTTCCTGAGTGTTCTGAAAAGCTAGCCACCCCTCCTGGGTGGTTTTTTTTGGGGTTTACTCTGCCTGGACTCTAAGCACGTAAGTGTTCCAGGCCAAGGTGATCTTATGTGGTCATGCTATTTAAATTTTGGCCTCCATACTAATCTTTTCTATAGGACTACAGGCATAGATTCTCATGTGCTTATAACTATATTTTTAAAAAATATTGAAGTGGAGTTCTTCTCTGTGGACATCATTTGATTTTATATGGAAGAGCCATTCATAATGTTCCAATCACAATGTGCTCAGTTTGGCAATACATCTACTAAAATTGGTCTCTGCCATAGTTGGCATTTTTTTTATTTTTATTATGAATAAAGTCTCATTTTTTTATGCATGTATTCCCTTGTTCAAATTCCTTCCCCCTTCCACCCCTTACACTCTCTCTTCTTCTCATCTCTTTATCTCCTCCCCAGCAAGGGCAGGAGGTCCCAAGGTTCCACGGTGACTTAGTTCAGCATCCACTCCAGGCAGATCAACTTTCCTCACCCCAACATCAAGACTGGGTCAGGTGTTCCTCTGGAGGGAATGGGCTCCAAGGTGCCGGTCCAAGGTGCTTCAGATCCCAAGCTGTTCAGTGGTTTAGTGGTTATGGTTTGCAGCTTGGGAATGCTTTTTGTTTAAAGTCCACTAATGAGTTAGCATATCCCCTGCTTATCTTTTTGGATTTGTGATATCTTGCTCAGGAGAATATTCTCCAATTCCATTCATTTGCCTGAAAATTTTAGGATCTCATTTTTTCTTACTGCTGAGTAGTAAGTATTCCATTGTGTAGATGTCCCACAGTTTGTTAATCCATTTTTCAGTTGAGGGGCATCTAGGTTGTTTCCAGATTCTAGCTATTATGAATAATGCTGCTATGAACATAGATGAGCTAATGCCTTTGGAGAGTGCAAATGTGCATCTTTGGGGTATATGCTCAGTAGTGGTATTGCCGGATCCTGGGCGAGATTGATTGCCAGTTTTCTGAGAAACTGATAGTTGACATTTCTTTAGGAGGCATCATTAGCTGAATCAATGCATCCACCCAATTTCCTTGCAGCATCCTGAATCAGCCTTTATCTCTCCAGTTTCTCTGACACATCAGTCATGATGATTTTATGTAACCTTCAGTCTTGTCTCCTGGAAAACTGATGCCTCCTAAATACTAGAAAGTTCCCCTTCCTCAGTCTCCCACCAATCCAGGCACTGGCCTCTTGTCACCCTTCTTCATTTTCCTGAATGCTTCCTCTGCATTGAAAAGGGAAGTAGATAGGAAATCAGAAGTCCTGAAATCCAGACCTGGCATCCTCATCATCTCACTTGATGCTTTTCATGAAGTTGGTCCAGGAGGCCTCATTCCTGCTGAAAGAGGACAATTGTACTTCCCAGAATGCTGCCAATCCCCAGAGCTTGTCTTTTAAATTCCAACAGCCATTCCTTTTGCCTCTAGATTTTTTACTCTAGACCAGGCCCTTACAAAATGGCAAGATCCAGCCTTGTCGTACAGCTGGTGCCTTGACCTGGAGTGTCCAGTGAGGCACAGTGTATCACTTCAGCCTTCATTACACGCTTTTGACTATAGTCACAGCTGGTCAGACTCCTGTTTTCCTCACGCACTTGGTTGCTCTGTGTCAGTCTGGCTTACTGGTTGTTTCTGGTCTCTCTGGGAGTCATATCATACTCAGTCCCATAATTAATTTGAAAATCATGCACAGCTATATGACTGGGTGTCCAGATAAGTTCTCACAGCTGTGGTCACAATGTCACCAAACCAGAGTCCTAAGTCCAAGTCCATCCTAGAATACTCATGATCATGGCCAGGCCAGAGACTGCATGGGTCTTGTCCCTGCCTGACATTTCCATAGGCCTCACCCACAGGTCAGTGTCTAACCCATCTGAGCTTCTGCATCTGTGGACATAGGAGTCCAACTTACACTTGGCTGACCTGAGGCAGTGCCTTCAGCTTCTGCTTACAAGGAAAGTGTGTGCCCGGCCTGCTTTTCATCTCCTACACACATCTATAATTTGAGCCAGCATGTAAATAAGTCAGAAAACAACTCTGGTGAACCTGACATCATCTCTTTGCCCTCTCTGTTTTATGGGTTTTAGGGATCCCTCTCTGTAGTTGGGAGGAAAATAGACCAGCTTTGCTTTCACATTTGCTATTACACCCTCTATTCAGGTGTCACATGTGTTTCATTTTCTCAAGCATCTCTGAATATTATTTTTGTTACTTCATCAAGTTCTCAATTGGATAGCTTGTTCTCTTATAATTTTTGTGTTTGTCTATGTGAGAGTCTTCTATGTTTGTCTGTCATGTTTGCCTATCATGTTGGGTAACCAGAGGAGGGTGTTGGATCTCCTGGAATTGTAGTTACAGTCAGTTGGAAGCTGCCTGTTGTGGGTGCTGGTGACCCAACTCAAGTTCTCCAGAAGAGCAGTGGATTTCAGTCCCTAGAGAGCTTGAATCAGAGGTGTGAACTACCATGTCTGGCCAAAATCCTCAATTCTTGACTGTTGGCTTGCCTAGTTTATTTATTTATTTTTAATTAATTAATTAATTAATTTTGAGACAGGATCTCTCTGTGTAGCTTTGCTGCCCTGAAATATCTATGTAGCTCAGGCTGGCCTTGAATTCACAAAGATCTGCTGCTTATGCCTCTCAAGTGCTAGGATTAAAGGCTTGGAATACTCTGCCAAATTTTTAACCTTGCTGTACTGTGTAAAGCAGCTGAGCATCCTGTGACATGAACGAAGGTGTCCTTACTCCAGTGTTTCAGGCATCTATTGCACCTCTGCCTTGGATTAATTTCCTAGGGTTAGAAAGAAGACTTTGAATGACTCTGCATTGCCTTAGTAATGAATTTGAATCATTGTGTTATTTTTCTCTCATGTTCTAGGTTGATGTTGATGCAAATTCACTGAATTCTAATGACGTTTTTGTCCTAAAACTGCCACAAAACAATGGCTTCACTTGGATAGGAAAAGGTGCCAGTCAGGAGGAGGAGAAAGGAGCAGAGTATGTGACTGACGTCCTCAAGTGCAAAACTGCAAGGATTCTGGAAGGCCAAGAACCAGGTAGGTGTATGGGGCCCGGGTCACCACTTTTATATTTAGTCTGCTTAATTGACTTCATTCAATAATCTTTTTGTTTTTTGTGGGGTTTTCTTTTGTATCACTAGAGTTGTATAAGGATGCCTCCTTTAATTACAAAAGTGTTGGTGGCATCTGGTATAATTAAGTTAGGATGAGATAATAAATTGGCATTTATTGCCTTAATGTAAACTTCTCCCAAGCATTTGCTCCTGAATATGCATTGACTAAATCATTGTTTGTTTCATAGAGGAATTCTGGAACTCTCTTGGAGGGAGAGGAGACTACCAGACCTCACCATTGCTAGAAACACGGGCTGAAGACCATCCACCTCGGCTTTATGGCTGCTCCAACAAAACTGGAAGATTTATTGTAAGTATCTTAAATAGACAGAGCCTAATGTTAGGTATCCTATGCTGGCTCCAAGAATCCAGGTATCTAACTGCTGTGAATCCTAGGTTAGCTTCTCTGAACTCGGTAAAAAATTTTCTCTCTGTACAGGATAGTTTAAGATGTGACAGATGTAGAAACATCTAGAAAAATCTAAAGTAATCAAAATGCCCTTAAAAATAGTTACTACATACCTGGGTCGGTGTTTAGTTTTTCTTTGTAAACTGTGGATGGCTGGTTCTGCTTATTTAGTAATTAGATACTTTCCTGGAGGAACTGCCATTTTTCATGAAAAAAAAAAAATCTAGTATAGAATTTCTAGGTACTTTCACAGAGGAATAGAAATTTTCTTCAGGTAAATTGAATAAAAAAAGTCACAGAGAGCTTTGTGCTCTCCTGAAAATTAACTGACATGAACAGGAATGTTCTGTTTTATAGTCTTTTACAATTCAGACAATTAAAGGCCAACTTAGAAAACAGTAAATGTTCTGTGATACTCTTTCTAGGGATATGTGAACAAATGTCTAGTCACCACAGATGGGGAACCAATAACAGTCCAAAGTAAGGACACCCCTAAAGTCCAACTTAGTAAACCATTGAGTTCTATTAGTGCTACTTATAGGAGCAGAAATAATTCAAATGTGGTTACATCATCAAAGCCAACTCCTGAATGGACAGCTCATGAAAGCTGGAAACCTGGAGCAACTGCACAACTTGCAGGAAGCTCAGTGGGTTGAAAATGTCTCCTCTAAGCATCTTAGCAGGCCAGAGAGTATCTCTCAGCAGTCCTTGTTACTTATGTAAGCCTTAGGAGGAAGGGCCTAATGTATCTATCTAATCAGTTTCAGGGACTTCCTGAAGTTTTCAGTTGTTTTCTTCCTGAGCTTATTAATCTAGGATGGACAGTTTCACCTCCCTTTAGAACATCCTGAGTCATAATGAGCTTCTCTCCTAGATAGAATGTTTCATCTGGGAGGAAACTGCACACAACAGAGTCTTAGTGTAAGTGGTTTTGACACAAATGTGGTAGTCTGGGGTGTTTAAACAGCAAATATGACTTTCTCACATCCTGAAGCTTAGGTGGTCCAAAACCAAGGCCCAGCATGTCTGTCGTCCAGGAGGGCCCTTCTGGTATCATCACATGGCCTAGTGATTCAACTCTTGTCTCTTCTTACTACACTGCTCCTGTCACTGGGCCTATCCTTGTAACCTCAACTGAATCTAATTATCTCACATCAGCCTCCACCTCTTGATACTGAACACAAACATATAGTCCATAATGCTACATGGTTTTATATTAGGGTCTGACATTTTATTCTAGGATATAGCCACTAATTTCCACTTAGTCAGAAATGTTTGATCTGCTAGACTTTTGTGTGAACTTAAAGGAGGGATTCTTTTTTTTTTTTTTTTTTAAACTTTATTTATTTATTTGCCTTGGTGTTTGCCTGGAACTGGAACTACAGACAGTTGTTAGCTGCCATGTGGGTGCTGGGAATCGAACCCGGGTCCTCTGGAAGAGCAGACGGTGCTCTTAACCGCTGAGCCATCTCTCCAGCCCCAGGAGGGATTCTTTTTATCCTAGTAAATACATACTTAATTTCCCAAGAGCTCACAAGATATATTACTAGAATAACATGCTAAAGGAACTGTCTATAAAATATACTTAAAGCGGGCTGGAGAGATGACTCAGCGGTTAAGAGCACCGTCTGCTCTTCCAGAGGACCCGGGTTTGATTCCCAGCACCCACATGGCAGCTAAAAACTATCTGTAGTTCCAGTTCCAGGCAAACACCAAGGCAAATAAATAAATAAATAAAGTTTAAAAAAAAATATACTTAAAGCTTACAAACATTTTAACCTGAAACTTTAAGATCTAACAGTGAATAGTGATAAATATTCATCATTGAGACAACAGTTAGCTACCTCCTTTCTAAAAAAAAAAATCTTTCAACTTGCTGTATTTTATAAATTTACTACCTGAAAAGTCTATTTTATAATATTGAATATCAATAGGATACTGCATTGTATTCAAACAAGTTTTTTGGGGGGGAGGTATATGGTTTACATATGCTTAAATAATTTGTTTCATTTGCTAATATTACTAAAATTAGATTCTTAATTAAAACTTTTATTTTACAATTTCATGCATGAGTAGTATTTTCACCATTTCTGCATATTTCTCTTCCTCATTTAGTGCCATTCATGTTCTCCCTACACCCTCTCATATTCATGACCTCTTCTTGTTAAATTTATGCATACACACTATATTATGTTCGTTTAGTGTTGTTTGTATATACATGTGTTAAAGCCTCATTGCTTGAGATTGGACACAAAGAGGCTCACTTACCCTTTGAAGAAAATAAGTTTTCTCTCTCTCAGTAGCATTGGTTTCCTATGGTTCTTCATATAGGGATAAGGCCCTCTGAAACTACCCCATCCATGTTGGCATGTTGAATGCCTTGTCTTTATGCATGTCTCATTTAGGCAACCATATTGTTGTGATTTCATGAGTGCAGCTCAAGTGTCTATAGGTCATGTTTGGGTCTTAAATTCTATTCCATTGATCAACGTGTCTGTTTTTATGCCAATTCCATGTGATTTTTATTACTATAGTTTTGTAGTACAGCTGGAAATCAGAGCTGGTGGTACTTTTTGTAAGGTTTTAATTGTACAGGATTATTTTAGATATTCTGGGTTTTTTGTTTTTCCAAATGAGTTGAGTATTGTTCTTTCAAGGTGTGTAAAACAATTGTGTTGGAATCCAAATGGGGATTGTATTGAATCTGTAGGTTGCTTTTGGTAAGATGGCCATTTTTACTATGTTAATCCTGCCAATGCATGAGCATGGAGATCTTTTCATCTTCTGAATTTTTTTTCTTCAAAGGCTTGACGTTCTTGCTGTACAAGTCTTTCACTTGCTTGGTTAGAGTTACTCCAAAATATCTTATAGTATTTGTGGCTATTGTGAAGGGTATTGTTTCCCTAATTTTTTTCTTGGCTTCTTTGTCATTTGTAGGAGGGCAACTGATATGTTTTAAAGTTAATCTTGTATCCTGACACATTAAAGTGTTTATCAGCTGTAGGAGTTCCCTGGTAGAATTTTTGTGATTGCATATCATTTGCAAATAAAAATACTTTGATTTCTTTCTTTCCAGTTTGTATCCCCTTGATCTCCTTCAATTGTTTTGTTGCTCTAAATTAGAGTTCAAGAACTATCTTGAATAGATATGGAGAGAATGGACAGCCTTGCCTTGTCCCATATTTTAGTGGAATTGTTCTAAGTTTTTTCCATGTAACTTGATGTTGGCTATTGGCTTGCTGTATATTGACTTTATCATATTTCATCTCTTGTATCCCTGTTCTCTCTAAGACTTTTATCATGAAGGAGTATTCAATTTTGTCAAAAAGCTTTTTTCAGCAGCTAAATAGATGATCATGTGGCCTTGTTCTTTGTTAATGTGGCAGGTTACATTGACTGATTTTCATATGTTGAACCATCACTGCATCTCTGGGAGGAAGCCTGCTTGATTATGGTAGAAAGTCTTTTTGATGTGTTCTTGGATTTAGTTTGCAAGTATTTTACTGAGTATTTTTGTATCAATATTCATGGGGAAAATTGGTCTGTAATTCTTTCTTGTTTGTATAGTTTAGGTGTCAGGGTGATTGTAGCCTCATAAATATATTTGGCAATGTTCCTTTTGTTTTTATTTTGTGGAATAATTTAAGGAGTATTGCTTTAGCACTTCATTGAAACTCTAGTAGAATTCTGTGCTAAAAGTGTCTGGCCTTGGGCATTTTTTAGTTAGAAGAATTTTAACTACTGCTTTTATTTCCTTAGAGGTTATAGGTCTATTTAAGTTGCTTATCTGATCTTGACATAACTTTTAGATTTTCTAATTTTGTGGAGTACATGTTTTTGAAGTATGACCTAATGATCCTTTGGATTTCCTAGGTGTCTGTATGACTCCCTTTTTGTTTCTAATTTTGAAATTCTAGCTCTGGCTTTTAGTTAGTTTGAATAAGGGTTTGTCTATCTTGCTTATTTCCTCAAAGAATCAACTCTCTTTCATTGATTATATTGTTTTATTTTTATGTTATTGATTTAGTTTGATTATTTCCTACCATCTACTCCTTTTGGTTGTGTTTGCTTCTTCTTGTTCTAGGGCTTGTAGGTGTGATGTTAACTTGCTAGTATGAGATTTCTCTAGCTGCTTTATAAAGGCACTCAGTGGCATGAACTTCCTCTTAGCACTGCTTTCATTGTGTTGCATTAGTTTGGGTATGTTGTGAATTCATTTTCATTAAATTCTAGGAAGTCTTTCTTTCTTTGTTTTTTTATTATTTCTGACTTGACTCAGTAGTTGTTCAGTAGGGTTCTCTGTTGTTTCTGTTATTGCTGATATCCATCTTTAACCTATGAAGGTCTGATAGAAAATAGGAAGTTATTTCAATTTTCTTGTATCTCTTGAAACTTGCTTTGTGACTGAGTATGTGGTCAGTTTTGGAGAATTTTTTTTGAGGTGCTGAGAAAGTATGCTGTTTTATAGTTAGTTTGGTAAAATGTTCTGCAGATATCTGTTAGGTCCATTTGAATTACATTGTCTGTTATTTCCATAGTTTCTCAATTTCTGTCTGGATGACCTATTCATTGATGCAGATGGGGTATGAAAGTCTCCCACTGTAAGTGTATGGTGGGTGATTTGTGATTTAAGCTTTTGTAATGGATAGCCTTGTGTTTGGGGCATAGATGTGAAGAACTGAAACATCATCTTGGTAGATTTTTCCTTTGATGAGTATGAAATGTTCTTAATCTCTTTTGATTTTGAGTTGGATTTTGTTTTGATAAATATTAGAATAGCTACACCAGCTTGCTTCTTAAGTCCATTTGCTTGGAAAACCTTTTCCAACCCTTTGCTCCAAGGTACAGTCTATCTTTGATGTTGAGGTGTGTTTCTTGTATGCAGCAGAAGAATGGATCCTGCTTTGTATTCATTCTATTAACACGTGTCTTGCGGGGGTGGGGAGGGGATGTGGTGATATATATTTAATGAAATTAGTCTGGAATATTAGAGGAGAATCAACCACAGAGCCAAGCCTGGAAGGTTAGGAAGTGGTGACCCACACCTTTAATCCTAGCTTTAGGAAAGCTGAAAGAGGAAGTTAAAATAGCTGGGGGGGAGGGAAAGAGGGGAGGTTTTTAAGCTTTCCTGAACACTTCCTTGAGGGGCTGAGGAGAAAGAGGTTTGGAATGGGCGAATATCAGGGAGACAGGCCTGAGGATTTGGTGGGAGAGAAGTAGCTGTGGTTTGTTTCTCTATCTTTCTGATATTTTACATTTTTCCCCATAATCTGGCTTCAGGTTTTTATTATAATACCAAATAGAATTCATGCCATAATAAATTGAATCCAATGATATTGTGAGATTTTAATGACCAATGATTGTTAATTCTTATTTTTGTTGTTGTTGGTAATTGTATATATTTCCCTTTGGGTTTTGCTAGTGTGAGATTATTTAAATCTTGTGGGTTTTTTTTCGGGTATAGCTAACTTTTTTGGGTTTGAATTTTTCTTCTAGAATCTTCTGTAGAGCTGGATTTGTGGATAAAAAGTTTAAATTTGACTTTGTCATGAAATTTCTTGTTTATTTCATCTATGGTAATTGAAAGTTTTGCTCAGTGTAGTAGTCTGGGGTGGCATCCGTGGTCTCATAGAGTCTGTAAAACATCTGTCCAGGCCCTTCTGGCTTTTAGAGTTTCCATTGAGAAGTCAAGTGTAATTCTAATAAGTTTGCCTTTATGTGTTACTTGGTCTCTTTCTCTTGCAGCTTTTTAATATTTTTTTTCTTTGTTCTGTATGTTTAGTGTTGATTATTATGGTGGCATGGGGACCTTCTTCTCAATCCAGTCTATTTGGTGTTCTGTAAGTTTCTTGTACCTTTATAGGCATGTCCTTCTTTGGGTTAGGGAAATTTTCTTCTATAATTTTGTCAAATATATTTTCTGGGTTTTTGAGCTGGGTTCTCTTCCTTCTATTTCTATTATTCCTAGGTTTGACCTTTTCACAGCATTCCAGATTTCCTGGATGTTTTGTGCTAGAATTTTTTAGTTTTAACATTTTCTTTTTTGGTAAAAGAATTTATTTCTTCTATTGTATTGTCAGCACTTGAGATTTTTTTCTTCCATCTCTTACATTTTATTGATGATGCTTGGGTCTGTAGTTCCTGTTCCCGGTAGCTTACACAAATTTTTCATTTCCAGAATTCCCTCAGTTTGTTTTTCTTTATTGCCTCTATTTCAACTTTAAGTCTTAAACAGTTTCCTTCACCTGTTTGTCTTTTCTTGCTGTTTTTAAAAATGAATTTATTGATTTCCTCCATTTTTTGTCTTTTCCTTGATTTCTTAAAGGATTCTTTTTCTCATTAAACACTTCTATTATCTTAATAAAGTTGTTTTTAAGGTTGTGTTGTTATGCTTCAGCTGTCTTAAAATACTTAGGTCTTGCCCCCTAGGATAGCTGGGCCATGGTGGTTCTATACCACCCTGGCTGTAGTTGATTATATTTTTTCCAGTGTAATATTTTTATTAATTATTTGGGAATGTTATGTGATACACCCCAGTTAAACTCACTTCCCACAAGAATAATTTAATCTTTTTTTATTATGTTTGTGTATGTGTGTACAGGTGTGAGAGTGCAGGAGTGTATGTGTATGAAGTTCAAAGTACACCTTGTAGTCACCTCTCCCTCTACCATGTGGATTCCAAAGATAAAGTGAAGGCTGGCAGCCATGGCAGCTTGCAGCCGTACCTGTTTAGCTATCTTGCTAGTCCATGACAAGATTTCATTTTTTAGATTGGATTGCTCTATTTAGTCCTGGCTGGCGTGGAACTCTCTATGTAGATATAAATGCTGAGATTAAAGACATGTACCATTACACCCAGCAAGATTTTCAAATTTGTGATTTTGAATTCACAATTTTAAAAGTTCTCTCTTTGCTTTCTTGCTCCCTTTGTGATGCTGGGAACGGGTGTTACCCAGGGCTAGATGCATGCAAAGAAAGCAGTAATAACTGAGCTAATTCTGGGTTGTGTTTCTTCATATATTGTATAACATGCTGAGAAGTTAAGCAAAAAAATCTGAATTCCAGCTTTCTAGTGTTCATATACTATCTATAGATGGTTATAATTCAGTTGATAAAAAGTCTAGTACATTTTTCTTTTCTTTTTTTACTTAAAAAATGTTTCCCCATACCCACCACTGCTCCCCCACTCCTCCTAGTCCTCCTTCAGCCTCCCCACTCCATCTCCCCATCCATTCCCCAGGGAGGGCAAGGATTCCCAAGGCGTGTCAATACAGTCTGGTATATCCAGTTGAGGTAGGACCTAAGCCTTCCCCTGAGTATCAAGGCTGAGTAAGGTATTCCTCTGTAGGGAATGGGCTATGAGAAGACAGTTCATGCACCAGGAATAAACGCTGATCTGACTGCAAGACACTTGAAAAACTGCCTGCACCATTCAACTGTCATCTACATTTGGAGGATTTAATTAAGGATCCTCGGCTGTCATTTCAGAGTCAGTGAGCTCCCAATAACTTGGGTCAGCCTCCTGTGTGGGTCTCCTCCTCATGATACTTGTTCATATGTCGTCTCTTCTCCTTCTCTTCAGCTGACCCAGAGCACGAGCTACTGCTTAGCTATGGATCTCTGCATCTGCTTCCATCAGTTACTGGATGAACAATTAAACAATTGTTAATGGCAATTAGGGTGGTCATTCCTTTGATTATAGGGAAAGTCTTGTTAGGCTCCCTCTCCACTACTGCTTAGAGTCATAGACAGGGACACCTTGTGGGTTCTTGGATGTTTCCTTAGCACCAGGTTTCTCTCTAACCCCACAATGACTCCCTTTATCAAGATATCTGTTTCTTTGTTCTCTTTCTCTCTGTTGTTTCCCCCTCAACCATCCTATTCTCTCGTGTTCTCTTCTCACCTTATTTTGTTTGTTCTCCTATATGATCCCAATTTACTCAGGAGATCTTCCCTTTCCTAGGGGGTTCTATGTATAACTCTCCTGTTACCTACCTGCTCAGGGGTTGTGGATTCTAGCCTGGTTATCTTTACATCTAAAATATACTTCTAAGTGAGTAAACACCATATCTACCTTTCTGAGTCTGTGTTACTTCACTCAGGATCATACTCTCCCATCCATTTGCCTGCAAATTTTAGAATGACATTATTTTTGGCTTGTTTTTCTTGCTGACTACTGTGCCATTGTATAAATGTATCCACAATTTTTTTATTCATTCTTCAGCTGAGGGACATCTAGGTTTATCACAGTAAAAACCCGCCGTGTTATATGTTTTAAGTGAGGTTTATTTTGTGAGAACCACTTATAAAATAGAGAAGGTTTTAGGAGAAAGTTAAGCCGCCACACTCTCCCACTGCCGCCTGGAGCTCTGTCGCCGGGAACCGGAAGCCCCGCCCCCTCGCGAGAGCTCTGGGGGATAGAACGCGCGTGTGTCTTGTCTCTCTCTAGGTGTTGTCTGAATCTTGTTCTCGGTGGCCACGCCCCTCTCAGCTTCTGTGTTCTGCTGCAACCCGCACACATGTACAGTTCTTGATTTCCGGCTACATAGGTTGTTTCCAGGTCCTGGCTATTATGAATAATGCTGCTATAAATATAGTTGAGGGTAAGAATACAAATCCCTTAGGTATATGCTCAATAGTAGTATAGCTGGATCATTGGGGAGATTGATTCTCAGTTTTCTGTGGAACCGCCATACTGCTTTCCAGTGTGGCTGTATAAGTTTACATTTCCAATAGCAATAGAGGAGTGTTCCCCTTGCTCCACATCCTCTCTAACATAGGCTGTCATCTGTGTTTTTAATTTTAGCCATTCTGACAGGTGTAAGATGGCCTCTCAGAGTTGTTTTGATTTGATTTCTCTGATAGCTAAGGATGTTGAGCAATTGTTTAAGTGTCTTTTGACCATTTGAAATCCTTCTGTTCAGAATTTCCTATTTAACTCTGTATCCCAGTTTTTGATTGGATTATTTGGGTTTTTGACTCTAGTTACTTGAGTTCTCTATATATTTTAGAGATCAGTCCTCTGTCAGATTGTAGGGCTGGTGAAGATCTTTTCCAATTCTGTAGGCTGTCATTTTATCTTATTGAGTGTGTCCTTTGCCTTACAGAAGCTTCTCAGTTTCAGGAAGTCCTATTTATTAATTGTTATTCTTAATGTCTGTGTTACTGGTGTTATATTTAGGAAGTGGTCACCTATGCCAATTTCCCACTTTTTTTTTCAATCAGGATCAGTGTAACTGGGTTTATGTTGAGGTCTTTGATCCACTTGGACTTGAGATTTTTGCAGGGTGATATATATGGATCTATTTGTATTCTTCTACATACCACTATCCAGTTATGCCAGCACCATTTGTTGAAGATGCTATCTTTTTTTCTACTGCATATTTTTGGCCTCTTTGTCAAAAGTCAGGAGTTTATAGGTGTGTGGATTAATGTTGGAGTCTTCAATTAGATTCTATTGATCCACAAGTCTGTTTTTATGCCACTATCAGGCTGTTTTTTATTACTGTAGCTCTATAATAGAGCTTGAAGTCAGAAATAAGGATACCTCCCCAAAGTTCTATTATTAAACAGGATTTTTTAAATTGACAATCCTAGGGTTTTTTTTTGTTGTTGTTTTTCCATATGAAACTGAGTATTGTTCTTTTGAGGTCTGTGAAGAATTGTGTTGGGATTTTGATGGAGATTACATTGAATCTGTAGATTGCTTTTGGTAAGATTGCCATTTTTACTATGTTGATCCTACCTATCCAAGAGCATTGAAGATCTTTTTATTTTTTATGTCTTTTTTAATTTCTTCCTTCAATGACTTAAAGTTCTTGCCATGTAGGTCTTTCACTCCTTTGGTTAAAGTTTTATTGCGGTAAAAACCCGCCCTGAGATATGTTTTTAAACAGGGTTTATTTGGAGAAAATAGTTTATAGAACAGAGCCGGTTTTAGGAGAAGATGACAGGATGAGGTTGTAGCGTGTCTTCTCCTAAATTCTAAAAGTTACTTCATAATTCCAACTTTAAATATATATTTTCCTTCTCAAGTCTTAATAGTGTTAAAAATTAAATAGTTAAAGTTGTTATTACTTCACATTTCAACAAAGACACTCAAGTGTTAAAACTCTATTGTTTAAAATAAACAGCCTTAAAACAATCCCTATACATTTTCTCATATCAACATTTTAAATATTAAATTATACTTTATAATTGTTATTTGTTAACAATAGTTTAACCTCACTTATGTTAATACCTTTCTCTTTCCCAAACACTGTCTTATGATGATCCCTATAATATATAATTTTATACCTAGTTTAAAACCTTCCTATTTAGACAAAACAGAGAGATGTAGCGGGAAATCAGGAACTGTATATGTAAACGATCGCGTCATAGGAATGGAGACGAGCTAGGCGTGGTTAACTAAAAAGGATTCCGGAAGTAGACCTTCGAGGGAGGGGACCAGGACAGGAAGTCGTCATTCTCTCACGAGAGTTCCCTGCGTTCAGGCGCCAATTATCGCGGTAAAAACCCGCCCTGAGATATGTTTTTAAACAGGGTTTATTTGGAGAAAATAGTTTATAAAACAGAGCCGGTTTTAGGAGAAGATGACAGGATGAGGTTGTAGCGTGTCGGAGCTTTTTTAAGGAAGATTTTTTATCTTTATGTCATATGTCTAAACTCTCAAACAACTAAAACAAACTATATACTTAGTCAAAAAACTCTCATAAAAAAATGACGACTTCCTGTCCTAGTCCCCTCCCTCAAAGGTCTACTTCCAAAATCCTTTTTAGTTAACCACGCCTAGCTCGTCTCCATTCCTATGACACAATCGTTTACATATACAATTCCTAATTTCCCACTACAAAGTTTCCCCAAGATATTTGATGTTATTTACAGCTAATGTAAAGGGTGATATTTCCCTGATTTCTTTTTCAGCTCTTTCATCATTTATGTATAGACAGGCTATTGATTTCTTTGAGTTAATCTTGTATTCAAATATATTGCTCAAGGTGTTTATCAGCTGTAGGAGCTCTCAGGTAGATTTTTTGGGGTCACTTATGAATATTATCATATCATCTGAAAATAGTGATAGGTCAACCAAATTGTATCCCCTTGATCTCCTTTTGTTGCCTTTATTTCTATAGCTAAAACTTCAAGAACTATATTAAGTAGATATGGGGATAAAGGACAGCCTTGTCTTGTTCCTGATTTTAGTGGAATTGCTTTGAGTTTGTCTCAAACTTTGATGTTGGCTATTGGCTTGCTGTATATTGCCTTTATCATGTTTAGGTACTTTTGTTGTATTCCTGATCTCTCCAGGACCTTTCATGAAGAAGCATTGGATTTTGTCAAAGGATTTTCATCTAATGAGATGATCATGTGGTCTTTTTTCTTTCAGGTATTTATGTGATGGATGACATTAACAGTTTTTTGTATATTG
Source organism: Sigmodon hispidus (assembly GCA_004025045.1). Lineage (NCBI taxonomy): Eukaryota > Metazoa > Chordata > Mammalia > Rodentia > Cricetidae > Sigmodon > Sigmodon hispidus. The sequence continues at coordinate 11,283 of PVIH01007433.1, read as the reverse complement.
AACCATCCGTGCATGTATGGGGTGAAGCCTATTGGATCATGGTGGATTTTTTTTTTATATGTTCTTGAATTCAGTTTGCTAGTATCTTATATATGAAGGAGATTGGTCTGTTATTTTCTTTGCATCTTTGTGTGTTTGGATATCAGGGTGATTGTAGCCTCATAGAAAGAGTTTGGCAATGTTTCTTCTGTCTCTACTATGTGGAATAAATAGAGGAGTATTGGTATCGGTTCTTTTTTGAAATTCTGGTAGAATTCTACAGCTGGAGCTGTGCTTTTTTTCCCCCCTTGGGAGACTTTTAATAACTGCTTCTATTTCCTTAGTGGTTATAAGTCTATTTAGGTCATTGATTTAACTTGAATAAGTTTTACTTGTCCAGAAAGCTTTCCATTTCTTTCAAGTTTTCCAATTTAGTGGAGTATGGGTTTTTGAACTATGACCTAATGATTCTCAGGATTTCCTTGGTGTCTGTTGTGTCCCCCTTTTTATTTCTGATTTTGTTAATTTGGATATTCTCTTTCTGTCATTTAATTAGTTTTGATAAGGGTTTGTCTATCTTGTTAACTTTCTCAAGGAACCAACTCTTTGATTCATTGATTTTTTTTGTATTGTTCTTTTTGTTTCAATTTTATTGATTTCAGTCCTGAGTTTGATTATTTCCTACCATCTACTCCTTCTAGGTGAGTTTGCTTCTGTTTGTTCTAGAGCTTTCAGCTGTGCTGTTAAGTCTCTTGTGTGAGATTTCTCCATTTTTTAAAATGTAGCTAGTGCTATAAACTTTTCTCTTAGCACTGCTTTCATTGAGTCCCATAAGTTTGGGTATGTTTTGGATTTATTTTCATTGAATTTTTGAAACTCTTTGATTTCTTTCTTAAATTTTTCCTTGACTCAGAGGTGGTTCAGTTGAGAAATGTTCATGAATTTTAGGCTTTCTGTGATTTTTGTTGTTGTTGAACTCTAACTTTAGGCATGGTGGTCTGATATGATACAAGGAGTTATTCTCATTCTTTGTATCTATTGATGTTTCTTTATAATTATGTGATCAATTTTAGAAAAAGTTCCATGGGGTGCTGAGAAATAGGTATGTTCCTTTGTGTTTGGATGAAAAGCTCTTTATATGTTTATTAAGTCCATTTGGGTCATAACATCTGCTAGATTCCTTATTTCTCTGTTGAGTTTCTCTCTAGTAGACTTATCCACTGGTGAGAGTTGGGTATTGAGGTCTCCCACTATTAATGTGTGGGGTTTAATATGAGATTTAAGCTTTAGTAGTGTTTCTTTTACATAGGTGCCTTTGTGTTGGGGGCATAAATGTTCAGGATTGAGACTCCATCTTGGTGGATTTTTTTTAGATGAATAAGTAATATCCATCCTGGTCCCTTTTAGATGATTTTAATTTGAAGTCTATTTTGTTAGATATTAGGATAGCTACACCAGCTTGTTGCTTAAGACCATTTGATTGGAAAGTCATTTCCCAACTCTTTACTCTGAGCCTGTGTCTGTCTTTAAAGTTGAGGTGTGTCTCTTGTACATAGCAGAAGAATGAATTCTATTTTAGTATCCTTGTGTTAGGGTGTGCCTTTTTATAGTTAAATTGAGTTTATTGTAAGATATTAGTGATCAGTGATTGTTATTTCCTGTTATTTTTGGTGGTCATGGTGGTGGTGTGTGTGTGTGTTTGTTCTTTGGGTTTTTCTTCTGTGGGATTATCTATTGCTTGTGATTTCATGGATGTATCTTGTTTCCTTAGGTTGGAGTTTCCCCTCTAGTGCTTTTTCTAGGGCCAGGTTTGTGGATAGGTATTGTTTAAATCTGGTTTTGTCATAAAATATCTTGTTTGCTCCATCTATGGTGATTAATAGTTTTGCTGAGTGGGTATACTAGTCTGGACTGGCAGCTATGGTCTTTTAGTGTCTGTATAACTTCTGATCAGGACCTCTTGCTTTCCTTGTTTCCATTGAGTAATCTGGTGTTATTCTGATGGGTCTGCCTTTATAGGTAATTTGTCCTTCTTCTTTTGCAGCTTAGTATTTTTTTTCTTTGTTTTGCATGCTTATTGGCTTGGTTATTATGGTGAACAGACTTTTTTGGGGGGGCTAGTCTATTTGATGTTCTGTAAACATCTTGTATCTTTATAGGCATTTCCTTTTTTAGTTGGGAACATTTTCTTCTGTGATCTTGTTGCATATATTTTCTGTGCCTTTGAGCTGGTATTCTCCTTCAATTCTGATTATTCTCAGGCTTTGTCTTTTCATGGTGTCTCATATTTCCTGGACATTTTGTGTTATGACCTTTTTGGTTTTAGTCTTTTCTTTGACTGATGTATCTATTTCTACTATTGAATCTTCCACTCAGATATTCTCTCTTTTATTTCTTGCATTCTGTTGGTTATGCCTATGTCTATAGTTCCTGTTCATTTCTTCAGGTTTTCTTTTTGCAGCATTGCTTCACTTTGTGTCTTCTTTAATGCTTCTATTTCAATATTTAAATCTTGATACATTTCCTTCACCTGTTTGATTTCTTTTTCTTGGTTTTCTTTATTTTCTTTCAGGGATTTGTTAATCTCTTCCCTTTTTTTGTATTTTCTTCTATTTCTTTAAGGGTATTTTTATATTCTCTTTTAAGGCTTCCATTATCTTCTTCATAAAGTTGTTTTTAAGATAGTTTCCTTTTGCTTCTTCTGCATTACTATGCTCAGGTCTTAATTTTGTAGAACCACCAGATTCTTCTCGTGGTACCATGTTGTACTTTCTGTTGTTATATTTATTCTTGTACTGGCACCTTCCCAATGCTTCCTCAGGTCATGGCAGGAATTGTCTGAATCCTAGAGAGCTGATTTTGGTGCAATCTCTTCTGGGTGTGTCTGTGTTTCAGGAAGCCTTTCTTGGTCCACTTGGAAGTAGCATACTCTGTGTAACCGTGACCCTCTTAATCCAGTAAATGCTGACACACTGTAGATTTCAGGTGCCGCTACTGATCCAGTAGGTTTTGAGAAACTTAAAATCATAGGTAGCTGTTCTTGATCTAATAGGAACTGAGGAACTCTCTCAGTCCCTTAGTCTCATTGTCTCTTAGTCTCCTAGTCTGCTGTGGGTCAGGGGGTCTGTGGGTTTCTGGGTGTCTTTGAGGTTGCTGAGGTCTCTGGGTCATGGTGTGGTTTGGGAATAGGGCGGGGTTTTGGAGCTGGAGTGTCTAATGGGCTCGGTTTTGCTGGGGCTTTGTGGCCTGCCTGCGGGGGTGGAGTGGGGGTGGGGTGTTTCCCTGCTGGCTTGGATCTAGGGCAGGGCTGGGTGGGAGTGGGGTTCCAACAGCTGTGTCCCTGGGCTGGGTTTCAGAGACTGTGGTCTCTGCTTGGCCTGGGCAGGGTTTCACTTACCTCTTAGTCTGCTGTGGGCCAGGGGTCTGTGTCCAGTAGCTTTCTTAAGTCCATTTGATTGGAAAGTTTTCCCAACCTTTTATTCTGAGGTAGTGTCTGTCTTTGAACTTGAGTGTTTCTTGTATGCAGCAGAAGGATGGACCTTGTTCTCAAATTCATTGTGTTAGCCTGTGTCTTTTGATAGGTTAATGGAGTCCATTGAAATTAAGGGATATTAATGATTTTGGTGCAATCTGTTCTAGCTGTATCAAATTTATTAAGATTAGACAGGCAACAAAATCTGTGAAGCCTTTGTCATGGAAAACTGTAAGTACAGAGGAGCTGTGTTCACATTGACTTTACCTGTCCATCCTAAAGGTGTTCAGATGCTGTGTTTATATTAAGGTCTAGACCAGACTGTATCATCAGTTTGTGATTCTTGATTACATAGATAAATCTGTTACCCTAAACTAAGAAAAATATGACTAACCAAATATTTCACTGTCATCTAGAGTACCAGTCATTTGTCTTCTGTGTATCAGAAACGTTCTTACTGTATTGTTTGGTAATAAAGTTCTTCAAACATTGCAGATTGAAGAAGTCCCTGGAGAGTTCACCCAAGATGACCTAGCAGAAGATGATGTCATGCTACTTGATGCATGGGAACAGGTAAAACTATATTTTGCTCATAACAAGAGGCTTATTTATTGTTGGGAGCTAACAATACTTGCTTTGAGAAATAGCAACTCAAATAATAAATGGTTCTATGAACCTAGGCTATACTTAAGAGAAATGTTACAGAGTTTATTGATTTCTTACTCTAAAACTAATTCTACAGCTTTCACCTTTTACACTTTTAGGCAAAAAAACAAAAACAAAAAACAAAAACCCTTCAACTTTTTATTTGTAAACTATACCTCCACTGTTATTTGTGGTTTCATCAGATTAATAAGTATATGAATATATACAATTTTGTGAGGGAGACCAAAATATTGACAATTTCTCCTGAATTTTGACAAGATTTCCTAAAGAACTTATCCCTTGGGGGAAGAAAATCAGGCACAAAATAGGTTTAAATCGAAGCAGTAAAATATGTTACTATTTCAAAGATCTCACTTTAGGAGAAATTCAGTAGTGACTGGGCAGAGTATATATGGTGATCTCATGGTCTTTTAAAATCTCTATGTAACTTAAAAACTGGGAAAAAGTCAAACATATATATTAAAGATAAAATTGAAGCTGTGCAGTGGTGGCACACTCCCAGCACTTGGGCATGAGAGGCAGGTGGTTTTCAGTGAGTTCAAGGTCAACCTGGTCTACAAAGTGAGTTCCAGGAAAGCCAGGATTGTTGTACAGAGAAACTCTGTCTTGAAAAACAAAATCAAGCAAAAAAATCAAATTATGTAGAACAAAATGTCAAATACTGAATTAGGAATCTTACAATCAGCCACATACTTGTTTTCAGATATTTTTCTCTCCCCCCCACCCTCAAATTATTTATTTTGGATCAGAAAGTTGGCTCAGTGGTTAAGGGCACTTGTTGTAAAAGACCTGGATTTGGTTATCAGAATCCTTGTGGAAGCTCACCCACCTTCTTGGGCACCAACCACACATATAGGCAAAACACTTATACACAAAATAAAAAGAAATCTAAAATTAAAAATATTAGAAGTAATAATTATTTTATGTGTTTGAGTGTTTTGCCTGCAGAAATCATTAGAGGGCATCAGATTCCCAGGAACTGAAGTAATAGATGATGATGAGAAACCAAGTGGGTGCTGGGAATCAAACTCAAATCCTCTGCAAGAACAAGTGCTCTTAACCACTGAGTCTTTAGACTGGTTTCTAGCAGCTAAGCCACTCAGTAAAATCAGTCATTAGCCTTGTGTCTTTAAGGACTATATTTGAATTGGGGATTTGTAGCAGGCTTTTTATTTTAGGCTATTAAGTAACTCCCAAATCTTGACACAGAAACTTACTAGTTATGAATACTTGGCCTAGCATAGACTTAGATCTATTTAATTTAACTTGTTTCACTTTATCTAAATTTTGCCTTGGGGCTTTTTACCTTTCTTTCCTTCTGAACTTTCCTGCTTCCTACAGTGTCTGGCTGGCTTTTGGCCCCTGGGCATGTCTTTATCTTTCTTCCTCATTCTCTTCTCTTTCTCTCTAGAACCTAGATTTCTCCTCCTACTTGTTCTTACTACCTATCAGCTCTGTCTATCCCTTTCCTGCCTAGTATTGGCTGTTCATTTTTTTATTGGACCAGTCAAATGCCTTAATCAGGCAAGGTCACACAGCAACATATCTTTACAAAATTAAACAAATGCAGTATAAACAAGTGTAGCATATCTTTGCCTAGTTAAGAGTAATATTCCACAACAGAGATTCAACCCTATATTGTCCCAGTACTACATTTAATTTCTTTATGAATTATCCCTTTTATCCAAGATACTATACTGTCATGGTGTCTTGTGTACTTGAACATATTGTGTGTGAATTAGAACACAACAGAAACTTAATTTTACCAAAGTTGCTCTGCCAAATGACTGTATGGTAACTTCGATGTAAAGTAATTCAGGAGACTGCTTCAAAATTAAAATAACTTACACATTTGACAAAGGAATAGATATATGCAGATTACATGTTCATGTATTTATTTTACACCATTATATGTGTAATACTTTAAATAAAATGTAAGTTCTTGATATTTAACTACTGAATATTATAACACTTTGTCAAAGTTTTATATTGCACCATACTACAAGAAAGCAATAGACGGAAGCCAGAGATACCTGAGGACATTCAGAAACAAGCCCTGCCCTATATGCAATCTTTTGCTGCTTAGACCTACAGCTTGGGATGGAGATGACAGCCAGGCAGGCCTAGCAGACAGATGCAAAAACAGTCAAAAAGCTATTAATCTTGTGAAAGAAAGCAAGCCTACTTCATAACTAGAGTAGATCATGAAAACATGTTCAAATGTCAGAGATGCAGGATGTAAATACAAGGGTCTCTTGGTGAGATGGAGCCTTGAGAAAGCAACAGGGCTTCCACAGGCCCCACCTTTACCTCCTTCCTGCATGGTGTTCTACAGGTGAAGTAGGTAGTGTGAGCAGAGCATCAAACTAGCCCTTCCCCTATAAAGCACATACTTTTATTTTGTTTTTCAGATCTTTATTTGGATTGGCAAAGATGCTAATGAAGTTGAGAAAAAGGAATCAATGAAGTCTGGTGAGTGGTCCTGGGACAACTGTAGCAATAACTTGGTTATCACAGCTGGCCTGCCTAGACTTTCTAATCCTGTCTTCCAAAAATGCATATCAATCTTAGAATTCCAGTTGTCCATAGAACTTTAATAGTGTCTTTTAAAGTGAAAAAAATTCATGGTACAAGAAAAATGTCTTATTGCCTAATTTAGAATATGGCTCTTTCTGAAATTTAGGATGTGATTATTTCTGAAAATTTTTGTTGTTCTTTTAAACACAGTTTTCAACTTACTGGAGGATAAGGATAATCTCATAAATTTCAGAATTCTTCCAGGAAACAATGAGACTTTATAATGGTACTTTCTATGGCAGTTGAGAGAAATGACTGGAGACTTCATATTAGGCTACTTGGGGGCAAGCTGACTTATTCTTTACTTGTATGAAAGAATTTTCATTGTATATTTATTTCAATTTGACTGAAACTAACTGAACTCTTGTCTTTTCCACTCCTTTTAGCCAAAATGTACCTTGAGACAGATCCTTCTGGACGAGATAAGAGGACACCAATTGTCATCATAAAACAAGGCCATGAGCCACCCACGTTCACGGGCTGGTTTTTGGGCTGGGACTCCAGCAGGTGGTAAACTGAAACCCATGAAAAGCAGTTAATATTCTAGCTGCTTTGGAACAGCTGCCCCACTTTGTTGTTGGGGAGTTGTTTACTTTCTGTTGTTTGGCTTTAGAAGATAAACCTCTGCCAAATGGCTATTTTTTAAATGACTTGTGTGAACTGCTCTCCTTCTTCTTTTTCCTCTTCTTCCTCTTCTTCTTCTTTTTTTTTTTTTAAAGAATTGTTATGTGTTACTTATTGAAATAGCTTAAGGTAAACATTGCTTTTTGATCAGTTTTGTTTTTTTATATAACGTAAAAGACTATAAAATCTAGAGGAATTTCTGAGGAAGGAATTTCACAGTTTTATAATACAGCACTCATTATACACTAGTGCTTCTGAGTGTTCCCCTTCTGGGTATTTTGTTTGCAGTAACGTTTAGTTTCTTCTTGGATGCCATTCACTTCCAAGTGTCCTTTTCTAAGATGAACTTCTTTAGCTTTTTTAGGAAACTGAAATCACAAGCTCTTTATAATAAAGCAAATTGTATTCCTAACAGTTTGACTTTATATACTTGACAGGACATGCTTAATATCATTAAAAAATATGTACTAAATGCTGTTTTTCATCATTAAAATACATCTTTTTGGAAAATGTTTTGTGTTGTAACATTTTAGTCAAATGTGATGAGTTAATGATTATTAATTTTATAATTTAATACTTTTACATATAAGTAGATAAGAATTTAACATTTCTTAAATTCTTATTTAGCAATCAAGTGACTTTTCTATGGTTAGATTATTATAACATCTTTTGCATATCACAGGCTATATAACAAACATAGTCTCCAGAGGCCAGGAGTTGGAAGAATTTAGAACTCCATTAACAGACAGCAGACAGTCATTGGCAGAGAAGTGCAGGGTGTAGCTCTATCTATAGTTTGAGAAGGCCATCTGGGCAGATAATATTTTACCAATAGGGACTAGAAAGACAATCAAAACCAAAAGGTTAGGCCCAGGTAGGAGTTCCAAGCACAAGGCTCTTGAAGAAGACGCATACCAAACAAGAAACCTTCACAAACAACAGACCATAGATGGGTAGCCTTGGAATGAATGTAGACAAAGATGGCTAATCAAGGGCTGAGTCCAGAATATTCCTAGAGAATGCTTCCTCAGATTGTTGACCTTCTTTACTCATAAATGTGGATTTTATAGGAACTTCTATCTTTTGGGTGTTTTGATAATTTCCCTATCAGAACAGCTAAATATACTTGTGAACACTAATGGGGTACTGCCAAATTGTCAGTAACAGATCACTAATTTTCACACAGAGCTAAGTTTCACAACTTTAAACATCTAATGCTTCTGGCATATAACAAGTACAGCCTGAGAATGCTCTAAACATCTTTGATTGATGTTAGGGATAACTGACAGCTACTCACAACAAAAAATTATCTGGCCCCAAATATAACATTGCCAAAGCTGAGAATCTATAAATGAGACTCCAGACCAGTGGTTCTCAACATGTGGGTTGTGACCTTTTTAGGAGCTGCATGTCAGATATTTATATTATTATTCATAACAGTAGCAAAATTACAGTTATAAGTAGTAACAAAAAATAATTTTATGTTTAGGGGTCACTACAACATGAAGAACTATATTAAAAAGTTGCAGCATTAGGAAGGTTTAGAACCACTGTTCAGCCTTTAAAATAGAAACATAGCATTCTGTTATTATAGTGGACTTTTAAGAAAACAAGCTAAAATAAAATGCTAGAAGTCTTCATGCTTAAAAATAGTGTTTCACAGGCCTGGAGAGATGGCTCAGAGGTTAAGAGCACTGATTGTTCTTCCTGAGGTCCTGAGTTCAATTACCAGCAACCACATGGTGGCTCATAACCATCTGTACTGAGATCTGGTGCCCTCTTCTGTATAACATATAATAAATAAATGATTCACAAAAAGGAACAAATAGAAACAGTTGTCTATACATATCACATTCTAGCCTCATGAAACAGACACCCTACTCAAGGCCTAATAAATTTCAACAGATGAAATATGTATGGATAGTGGTATCCACATTAGGTTATCTTTTAAATACTTTCAAACACTATAAATTTGATGTTTCTATATGTGGCATATTATTAACTAAATATTTATTTAAATTTCTAATTGAATCTATTTTTTCATTAAAATGTTTATTCTTTGAATTTATACAATGCATATTGATCATATCTTTCCACCTTCTCCTAACTTCTTCCAGTTTCATGCCTTCTTTGATATTGTTATGAATAGCTCATTTTTATTATTAATAACTCTGAAAGTCCAGTTATTGCTGCTCATACTGAATCTCTTTTCTAATGATACTATAAAAAACCACTACAATCCCAGAGACCTAAAACAATAAACATAGATTGTCATATAGTTCTGATGTTAGGAATTCTAAAATAGGTAGATAGAAATGGATTCTGCAGAGATGGGTTGATGGAAAAACCAATTTGTTTTATTTTTCTGATTCTAGTGGCTATCTACATTCATTGGTTTGTGGATACTTTCTCTACCTTAGCAACCACTAAAACAGTATCTTTAAAAACCTGGGACCTCATCTAGCCTCTGTCTCCATTGGTCATATCTTTATATTATTATTATTATTATTAAAGTATAATCACATCATTTCCTTCCATTGTTTTCTTTATTCAGCTTTTCCCATGCCTCCTCTCATTCCTAGTTTTCTCTTCTTTGTTATGGTTATATCTTTTTAAAATCTTATTCTTCTGCTTTTCTCCTTCACTGATAAGGAAGGAGATCTTTATATATATATATATATATATATATATATATATATATATATATATTAGATCCACCAGATTATTGGGTCCTGAAACGATCTGAGATAGTATTATCTCAGTGTTCTTAATCATACTGCAAAGTCTTTTTGTTGTGTGAGCTAACATACAGAATTCACACTTCTTTGTTATATTAGATAGCTTTAAAGCACAAGGCTATTTATTGGTCAGTCTTGATAGAAAGATATGTGGCACAGCTAATACTCTAAGTTGTTGGCATATTGGAGGAAAGGTGATACAGTGAAAAGTTAGAATTTCTTATATTCTGTTAACTACACATTCTGCCCAAAGCTTTATTTCTACAACAGAAAACATGTGCTGACTGGAAGAAAAGAGAATATGGATGTTTCTTTTCTGTCTCAATCTGTGGAAAATGCTGTTCTTATTCCAAGGTGAAAATTCACAAACTCTGATTTTTTTTTAAAAAAGTCTCATGCTAGGTTTATAGACATCTGCCATTGTCTGGACAATCATGGGAACACTACTGGAAAATCTGGAGTGTAGGGGAGCTATCTGTGAACATCAGAGAGTTGGTAGGGTATTTCAGCTGTGTTTAAGCAAACCACATATACTAATGAACTGGTTTAATAAGAAAATGGTGGGCACGCTCCCCCCTCAAATTTCCTCTTTGTTTTGGAGTGGTATTTTCTTATTCTTGATCACAGATATGTGGATTTCTGTATTTGAACAGCCAGTGAAGACATTACGAGGGTGATGCTATCAGCAGGTCCTCAGGTAGACAATGGTCCTCTAATGGTACAAATTCAAATAAAAGAAACCATTATGTTGAGATTCTGACTTCTAAATATAATAGTGTTTACAAAAAGTAAAGCATGCTTTTGAGGACAAATATTATTTTACAAGAGAGCACCAGGATGCACTCAAATGAATTTCATAAATGACCCAGGAGCACCACTTTATATTTAGAGCCAAAAGTGCCCTAACATCAGAATTCATAATGATTCCCAGGTTTTAGTTTTTTTTTTTTTTTTTTTTTAAAAAGCTAATAACTAAAACAAAGAATAGTGTCAATTTCCTAAAAGAAATGAAAGGTATTTTGTGATTTGTTAAATTTTTTTTTTTTTTTTTTTTTTTTTTTTTTTTTTTTTTTTTTTTTTTTTTTTTTTTTTTTTTTTTTTTTTTTTTTTTTTTTTTTTTTTTTTTTTTTTTTTTTTTTTTTTTTTTTTTTTTTTTTTTTTTTTTTTTTTTTTTTTTTTTTTTTTTTTTTTTTTTTTTTTTTTTTTTTTTTTTTTTTTTTTTTTTTT